>KN505004.1:14054-27489 GCA_000787155.1 Scartelaos histophorus
TTTTCTTAAACGCAGAGCCAGCCTCGGAAATAGAACTAATTTACTCAACTCCCCAGGGAAATCCGCTCAACAGATTAACATTTTCAAAATATAGTAATGATATAATTTGAGAAATGGTGACGCCAATTTGTGAGGAGCCTTTGTGCGCCGAATAATTTGCATTTTTCTTCCCCTGCTCGACGCTTTCTCTCTCTCTCTCTCAGCCGATCAGTCTGCGCCGTGGTCTCTACTTTTTTTGTGGGCCCCACGTTAATTACAGCTCCACAAGATGAAGGCAGCGCTGCTTATAATTCAACTTCAATCTAATAATAGGAGGCATATAAGGGGAAGAAAATTGTACAAAATCTCGACACTACCTTTGAAATCCTACGTGTTTTGCTTGGCATTGTGAGTCTTTCAAATAGCCTCATATAAATATTTGCTATACACATGGACACTGATGAATACCTGGTCTATAGAGTATTTTGCATTAGAATAGTAAGAGAGAGGGGTTTGAATGGCCACAAATCATTGAGTAAATGGACTGAAATGGACTGAAAAGTTATAAAATGTGATACAAACAGATAAAAAAACCTAAAAAACATTACAATTATGAGATAGTACATTTGTCCATTGAGAAAATATCCACCACTTAGCTCTATAAGTAAATTTCCCATTCATTTTTGCCACAGATCTTACCAAAAATATGAATTATAAAGTTAAAATGATAAAGTTGCTAGTGGCCTAAGATCTGCCTCTTACTACAAGACCCTGTAACTTTTTGAAATGCTAAATTATGAAATGTTTAGCTGAATTTTAAGTTTGAAATGTGTTTTATGGCCTAAAAACAACTCCGTTAGGGGCTGGTTAGCTCTCTGCCTTGCTTTTAAACTAGAGATTGCTACGTATTCATAGTGAAATTCAGAACATGGGACCATTTAATTTAATGTTTTAGTTTTTGTTATTCATGTGAACATAGTGCAAATAGTAGCATTCACTTCTCACTACAACAGATTCCACACAATCCACTGTGTAATTACTTTAAAATACGCCAGTGTAACTTCAGCACCACGGACAGCGCTCCTCCATTAATCCGCTACTATTTTGTTTCTTGAAATGTTCAGAGTTTGTAGTATTGTAGTTGTAGTTTTCTAAGGTTGAAACCGTAAACTAAACTGAGATTCAGCAGCCGAACATTGCGCTTCACGAGACTTGAGCGTCGAACATACAAGTTATTGTTTCCAACTTGGAAGTGAGTTAACAAGCCAGTCCCCAGTTATTTCTTCAGATTACAAAGAGGAATTGTAGTTACCATCTGCCACTACACAAAATATAACAACATGCCCAGGAGATTGCACAGTGTAAAAGAGATAATTGCAGCGTGTTTCAAAAATACAGTACTGTGCGGATAAGGCATAAAAATCAGTATAATATAGAATGCAGCATTATTTCTATCCTAGCTTCCCTAAATGTGAACTAAAGTCAGCTTTAACAATTTATGGTTTGTTTTTATCAACAGAGCATAAAATAAATGGTTATTATGGGCACAGAAGTGAAAATAAGCCGATAAAAAGTCCTCTGGTGCCCTCTAGTGGATAAACTCAAGTAATTCACTCGTAAAGATGCTTGTAAAAGTCAATCACTTCAAGACAACCAAATGTGACATACATTTTGTAGAGGTGAAGAGTTTGAAAAGATCGCGACATAATATTAATTAAATGTAAGCTAATACTAAATAAATACTAAACCCAAACCATTACTTACATATAAATAATAGTACTATTTTAATTGTTAAAGTAAAAAGTTATATTATGGTCAAATATTTGGCCAAAAAAATTAATAAAATAAGACAACTAAACCTGTATCCACAGTTTATGGTCCATATATTGGAAATGGCCACACTCGTCATCTGTGTGTTGCTGCCCTCTGCTGGTGAACCTCCAGAAAACCAAGAGAAAATCACATGAGTTTTGCATTGTGGTTAATATTGCACATTTTGTCTATGCATAGTCACTAAGTCTCCTTCAGTTTTCTATTTCTATAGTTTTCTACCACAGATAACATAGATTGTGTTCCTCAATAACAGTATTTTCCCGTAAAAAGCCCAATTCTACCATAGACTGCTTCCATACCTTCTACCTCAGTTTTATAGAGCTAATTAAATATACATTATATAGCCAATTAAGATACTGATCAGTTATTTTGCCCAGTATTCCATGCACATATGTTTAGTTCTAAAAATTAAACACATGTAAATGGAAATGCAATTCAACACACATAAAGCACAGTCAGAATAGTGAAAATCCAAATGGTCAGCTGCACCTGCAAGATTAAAGGGCAAATATTACCTGGTCTTATCTGTTATAATGTTGTTTCCTAATCACAAACATACATGGAGTTGTGTTTTGTTTCATTTACATATGTCTAACACACAAACCTGCATATTTATCCTGAGTTCTTCTCACAAATTAAAACACTCTGCCCCACCATGTGAAGTCGAGTGGTAATGCAGGAAGTACTCTACTATATTTTTAAACTCCATGCACTTTTACTAGAATCATTTGGATCTTTTTAGCCTCAGAACTGACAACCAAAAACGAAATGTAGCTGTCAGCTTGGAAACACCCACTCTCATCATAAAATCACACAAAAACACATTGATCGCACATTACCGTAAACCACATAATAGTCGATACATAAGATTCTGTATAAAGCGTTACTCAGACATATGTAAATGAAACAAAACACAACATTCTAACATGGCTTAAAGCTCATAAGAGTGTATTTTGTGTAATATAGAACCATTAAATTGGATTAAAATTTGGGAACAAACAGTAGTTAGGTCTCGCAATTATGATTTCCAGGAAAAATTTTAAATGTGAGAATTTTCGTGGCCAGCCAAATTGAGCACTGAAGTGAAATGAATGCCCCTCTCAAAAACACACATGCTCACTAATTGGCTGGTAATAATTCTAGAAGCTTATTAAAATAAAACATGTGACCCGAACCAATTACTTTAAAGTGGGAAAGATGTAAATGTGACATGATGTAATTACTTGTCAAAAATGACTGTGTCCATAATAATCCCGACTGAAGAATGTGAAGGGGACGCATTGTGGAGCGTAATGAGCAGAAATGAGCAGTGGTGACAAATTAATTAAAAGTGCTTTCAGGAGGCAGTCAGCTGGCAGAGGGGCTAAAGTCGACAAATGACGCGCTCAGGAAAAGCTCGGCAGCCCCAGAGATCTTGATTGTTGTCAGAGCGGCGTCATTTGCATTTACAATGAAGACGCCAAGAGATGTGAAGAGCTGTTTTGGAACAAGATGGCTGTCATCATTGGCCTTCTGTCAACTGTGTGCTAAAGGCGTCTGGGATTGTCATTCATATTGGGCGGTGTCGGGCTACAGGCAACGTCAGGACTACACATCTGCAGCTGGAATTATCTTTCGTTTTATCTTTTGGGCCTATTAACAGTTCTGTATTACCAAAATTTACTTTTGAGAGCTTTAAACCAATGTTACCTCATCCAAAACATACCTGGAGTTCTGATTTGTTTCACACTCATACGACTGCATAACCTTTTATTATTAGTCTGTCTACATGTCCAAAGCTTAAAATACTTTGCTGCACCTTGTAATTTCATGTACTTGTAGTTTTCAAGTTAACAGCTCTAGGTCTTAAATTATCCATATGATTTTAGGTGGAGTGAAGGAGTGTTTTCTGTTTGAGAGAAGAATTCAGCCTAAATATGCAGGATTTGTGTGTTAAACATGTGTGAATGTGCACAACTCCAGGCATGTTTTTGATGAGGAAACAACATTATAACGTAGATTAGAGTATAGAGGAATATGAGCCCTTTAAATTTACAATAGATTACAGTATAAACCCGTCATTGGGATCGGTACACCGTCATTGGGATCGGTACACAAAGATTTTCATATTTTATAATAAAAAGGGACTAAAGTGGATCACACACGGGTTGAGATGGTTGGTATGAATAAAACTGTGAAAAAAGTGCCCAACATTGTCCATTCTCAACTCACTTGTGTGTCATAAACTGATTTATTTTCATTTTAAAGCTGTTTTCTGTATTAGCTAAACAAATATCCCCCTCTTTACTGTTGGTGGATATCAGATTAGTCAAAGACTAAAACTGGTCTAAAACTGGGACAATTCACTGGTTTTGGATGAATCTGCTGGACGGTGGACAAGGCTCAAAACATATTATAATCATAGTCATAAACTGTTCAATAACATCTTTATTAACTAAACAATAATTATATTTGTCTATTAACATGCACTGCCTGCTGAAGGATGTGAACGTTTCCACAGGTTGCTGTATAGGGGTTGCTGGGAGAGAACGGTTAAGTATAGCCCATAATGAATAAATTATCAATATTTTTTGGTGTTTGTTAACCACATTTCTTACTTCTCTGCTTAACTCACTGGAATGAAGGAAAAAATTATGACATCAACATTTATAGCTTGGTTACTATGGGATTTGTGTGAACTAAAATTGTATACAAATTTGATTAATTGGAACATGTCTCATTGTGGGATGTCTGATATAAATCCTTAATTATTAGATAAACAACATTATTAAAGCTCAGATATGGATTGAAATAGGTCATGCTAGGATTACAGGTTAAGGTTATAAGTAATATGTGTATTCAAAAGAAAGCATTTAAACCCAACATGTGTCAAAATCCTGTAGTGCCTATATACATTACCTGTTATATACCCAATTCATGCAGTTAGGATCAGCTACTTGTTTGTTTTTTTTGTTTGTTTGTTTGTTTGTTTTTTTGAGCCTAGAGAGAATTTCGGTGTAGTATTGTGTAGTAATTGGTGTAGTAGGTCAATTCTAGTGTTGCTGTTTAATTTCATGTTCATTTGTTGTCTATGTGTAGTTTGCTTTGTCATCATGCTCCACCCACGTGGAGGCTTCCTGTCATGACTTGGCATAATGCTGTAATACACGTGGAACCAGTGGACCCATGAGATGGAACTAACTGCTAACAGCTAAGGCTAAAACCATAAACATGATCCATAAGCCTGTAGCGCACTAGTTTCTAATCAAACACATTCAAATGAACAAATGTCTCATATAATTAGTCCATTAAAATGTAATCTGTCTGTTGGACGCTTCTCGATTGTACCTGAAATTTCCACCGCGAGGGCTTCCCTGTGACGTGTTACGTGACGTATCGTGCGTAAGGGCAGTGTGGGCGGGGCGTGCGTGACACATCAAAACCATCCAAACCCAGAGCTACGTCCAAACTTGATGAAAACAACACAGTGAGCCGCGACAACCGACTGTTTTTCTCAGGGATCTGTTCAGTGTAGAAGTAAAACTCAACTGCGAATCGACGCGTTTTCCTCTTGATCCACACCGAAGCCTTCTGTTTAGAGGGACAAGCCGAAAAGACACTGGTAAGTAGTTACTTAAAACACCGAGAGCTGAGGCAGGCTAGCTGGTCTGCTCTGTCCGCTTTTCAACAGCTTTGTTAAAGGTTGTCGAAAAAAGCTTTTAGTGGTATCCTCTATTTTAGAAGATTTCAGTTCAAGGTGAAATATAACTTACGTACAACCATCCACTTTGTTCAGAAAACTGTTGTGGAGCTAATCTTAAAAATCGTAGCTAAAGCCAAGCTAGCTTCTAGCTGTTATTCAAATGTGGTAAAATGTGTCTAGATTTTGTTGTCACATTTTACCTTTATGTGTTCTGTCAATCTGGCCAGTGTCTCAAGAGGCTTTGTGGTGCTATCAGCCCTGTGAAAGTTGGATTCTGTTATATAACTAAGCTAAACTAATCTTTTACCGTTAGCATGGCCTGGCTAACAAGCTACTCGGCCAAAAGAGATGACAGGATGAACGTGATTTTGCAAGTCATTTCCTAGTTCTTATCTGTGACATACACTTTTTTACTCGCCCCTAGTGATCAGATATACGCATTTACGAGTACTTTTCAGATACCCTTCAGATTTTGTATTCCACGTGTCATTTAATTATGTATTTTCAGATCTTCTCGTCATCACAAAGAGTCTTCTACAATGGAGTTTCCTGACTTGGGGGAGCACTGTTCAGAAAAAACATGTAAACGTTTAGGTGAGTTCAGTTTAGTGGCATTTATAGACACAAGATTAAACTATATCTTGTAGATTTTGTCATTTTTGGCAGATTTTCTTCCCATGAAATGCGATGCTTGTCAAGAAATCTTCTGTAAAGATCATATAACCTATGCGAATCATAAATGCACCTCATCCTACAAAAAGGTATGTTATTTACAGTCTTTTAACTTATAAAAACACCATATCACAATTTGTGTCTGTTTATAAGTTTGTTTTGAAGGTCATAATTTTGTATATTTTCTGTGTGTGCTGTTTGTATCATTAGGATATCCAGGTGCCTGTGTGTCCCTTGTGCAACATTCCCATTCCTGTGAAAAGGGGGGAGATGCCTGATATTAAAGTTGGTGAGCATATTGACAGAGACTGCAAGTCAGATCCAGCACAAAGGAAAAGAAAGGTAAGCATGCTATTATTACAGCACTTTATTGTCTATTGATTCTTTGCACCTGATGTCATCAATATTACCTGGGGGTATGAAGCTAACTGAAAGCACTGCTCTGTTAGAAGGTCTGTTACATAAATTAGACTTGATCTGAGTTTTCAGGCTATCTTCTTTACAGACTTTTTTTTGTCGGTGTTTGCTAATTGTTTTCATTGTGTCATCGTGGTAACTGCTGAACATGTTTCCAATAGAGATTAATGTAGAACAACCCCAACATGATCTCACAGCAAAGTATCAATTAAAAGCTGTTTTGACAAATTAGTTTCTTCTCTAAGATAGTTTAGTTATCAGTTATGTTTTTTTATTGTTGTTAGTAATGTGAGGATTATCGTTCAGTTAAATGCTTATTTGTATGTCTCTTGCCATTTTCAGATTTTTACAAACAAATGCTCTAAAGGTGGTTGTAAGCAGAAGGAAATGATGCGAGTGACATGTGATCAATGTCATTTAAATTATTGTCTTAAACACCGTAATCCATTAGACCATGATTGTAAAACGGATGGTAAACCTCTGTCCAAATCGGGGTATGTGATAATCCTCTGTAATATATCCAAATTAAATTATTGTGCTTGTTGTTGAGATTTATTGTTTTTCATGTTTAGACATGCTGCATTAATGAGATCCCATGGTGCTTCCTCTACCTCAGCCTCTGGGTCGAGTTCGTCTTCTTCAGGGAGCTCTAGACCTGTATCTAACGGAGTGAGCACAAGTAATAGAAGCAGCACTAGTAGGTAAGCTCTTGTAACATCTTTTGATCTTGGGTAATAATGCTTCTGCTGCTTTAAACAACTTTATTTCTTACTTTTAGCACGGCCCAGCGAATCCCAACTTCAGTTTCAGCACACAGCGTAATACCTCCTTCAGTGTCTTTCCAAGCTGGCCTGGTGAGCATTTGTGCAGAGACTTGGAGGTGGTGTTCTGTGATGAAAGTCTAAGTGTTGCCACTCATGCTGTGATTACAGACAGAAGAGCAGGCTTTACAAAGAGCCCTGGAGATGTCTCTAGCAGAGTCAAGACCGCCTGTCCAGCCCACTCTTAGGTAAGTACAGTTACTGGGTGTACATATCAAAGTATATGCTTCTGCAGTGTGCTGTAAATGGTAATACACATACAACTGAAATGATTCTTCAGTCTTACTGCTACCTTTTAGACTCTAAGAAGTTCCATTTTTACAACAGTTTTATTGATTTGTGCACTCACTCCTCCTCTTTGTGCTACTGCATTAATGCAGTGCTGCTCAGCTGCAGTATGAGTAGGTTCTGCAGATACATTATTTACCAGAGAGTCATGATGGAAGCTTATATGTTTGTGTTGGGTTTTAGCCACATTAAAAGTAAATGTAGAATGAGTGCACCCTTTTAAACTTAATAATTTGTATAACCAGAAAATCCTATTGAGGTTACTTATGATCACTGGTCATGAAATTAATTCAAGTTTATTTTTATGCATGCCTTTTATTTTATCATAGCTTATATTTTTTCCTATAATCACGCCTTGTTTTTTATTCATAGTTTGTGATTTGTTCTCTGGCAATAGCATTTAACTTTTCTGAAAATGCATTCTGGAGAAGAATATAGAACCATGTCAGATACAACTTTTTGATTGTCTGGACAAAATTGAATGTTAGCTTGTGTCTCATAGCCCTCAGGAGCAGGAGGATCTGGCTCTAGCTCAGGCTCTTGCTGCCAGTGAAGAAGAATACCGACGTCAGCAGCAGAGACAACAGGTACCAGGAAAGATTAGGCGTCCGTAGCATGCTTTAACATGTAGGTACACTATTGTCATGGAAACCCTCGCTCTGATATTGTCTTAATTGGTCAAACTCCTCTAACATGCCCCTGCGACACATGAGCAACTCCTGCATTTGATTAGAGGATTCACAGGAAATGCTTTTGTCCTAATATACTTCAATTTGCTTCCAGGGTAGAGAGTCTAAACAGTCCAACTGCAGCCTTTCTTAAGAACCCAACCACCATTTTGTCCACCAGCTGTTCTGTAAGCCACTGCAAACTGCACGCATGGGAGATCACCTTCAAGCATCGAAGATTGTTTTAATAAAAACTTAAGATATTGTACGCCTTTTACTACATAAGCACATATTTTCAACAGTTATGATTTGCTTTGTACATATTTTATAAGCCGATCGTAAACCCATTGTATTTCCACATAAGGATAATGGAATAAATTATTTAATGATTCACCCTGAAGTCTCTGTCAGTGCACGCTTGTTTGATGACCCAATTAACAACGTGGGGAATTGTGGCTGAGAATATTACAACCAAGACATTAGTTCTGGACTTCAATAAATTCAATATCAATTACAATAAGGAATGTGCTAGCAAATAACTCAAGGGCATGTGGGGATAACCAGGAAACCATCTTTCAGGTGTTTGCCTTTATAATTTTCCTTCATTATTGGAATTATATTCAAGCGTAGAAGATATAATCTAGTTTAATAACATAGTCAAGATCTTGGATCTTGGAAGGCAGTTAAATAACAAAACTTTGATATTTGACATTTTGCTTGAGACAACTGGAATTACATATGTTATCTCAAGCAGTCACTGTCATTTTCCAAAATATTGTTAAGTATTGTGCAATTGTACACAAAATGGTCCTGACAATTACTATCTTTAACCAACAGGGGGCAATAGAATAACATGCAGGAAATTCAAGATAATATTTTTGGTTTGAATACTTTTTTCACGCACTGTGCCTAAAATATCGCTTTGGCCTCCCTGCAATTTAGTGAATGAATGCTATGAAAGACAGCTGATTTCATCTGAGACTCAAAAGCCAAGCGTTTTCAAAGAGAAGGTGTCATTCTGTCATCACTAGATGTGAGGGGTGTGTCAAAAGACCTCAACCTGTTGCAATTACTTTGCATTATTAAGGTCCTATATTATCAGAATCTAAAAACAAGGATGGAGTTTGCTGGTTTCAGTCATTCTTGTAATTCAGTGCACGTCTATAAACCTAATTATGCAGTATTATCTGTCTAATTGCGTTGTCTCTGCAGATTTCCATATGCATGAGGGCTATATTAAAAACTGAGTGAGCTGTCTAAAGTTTGGACCATTCATCTCCATAGATGAATTATGGAGTATCAAACATTTCTGCTTGAGTTCAGGGGTTTTCACCTTTAACCTACAGTGGGCTCAGGCATAAGCTTCATTACTTTACTTGGAATGTTGTGAAACGAGCAGAATATGAATATGATCAGACCAAGTGACATTTTTTTAAAGGTAAAAATCAAAAATGGAATACCGGTCTTAATTTTGTCCAACTTATGGAGTTGTTTTTATCATCATATTCTTAACAGTTTCTTCCAAGTGTTTCAATTACCTCCGGCTGCTCCTGTTCCTGTGGAGCTATGACTCATATTCAATCAAAGAGCAAATGAGGCGAATATTTATTTATTTTTATTTAACTTTTATTTAACCAGGAAAGGCCCAGTCTCTTTTTCAAGTGCGTCCTGGCCAAGACAGCAGCACAAATCACTACAAAGCAATTACAAAACAATTTCAACACAATTTGCAAGCAATAAATGTTTAAGAATTAAAACATTTACAAACCATAGATTTCAATTCCAACCTTTGGAAGAATAGTGAAATGCCCCTTTAGCAGCTCCTGTCCAAACACTTACAGTACAGACAGCAGCAGTGCTTCCTGAGGGCGTTAAGGATACTGTCCAGTCACTCCTGGTTGAAGATATTCACACAGATATGAGGGGAGCAAATGCAGAACACTCCTATAAATGAACATATAGCAGTGAGTGAGTCTGCAGTACTGGCAGCCCACAGATGTGTGTGAGGCTTTAGTTTGTGATGAACCTCACAGAGGCATGATACACAGAATCTAACAACTTTAGTACTTGAATTGGGGCATTCATGTAAATCAGGTCACCATAATCCAAAATGGGTAAAAATGTTGCTGCAACTACTTTCTTTTTGGCATTAAAAGAAAAACATAGCCTGTTTCGAAAGTAAAAGCCAATTTTCAGTCTCAATTTCTTAACTAGTTGCTCAACATGTCTTTTAAAGTAAAGACTGTCAGCAATTCAAGTTTCAAGATATTTAAAAGATTTAACAATTCCAATTTCTGCTCCTTGAAGAGTGACAACAGGGGACAAATCTGCATATTGGTCTTTTGTTTTTGGCATTTTGTAATGTAGAGACACTGTCACAGAGAGTTTTCCCAAAACTGTAGATAACCATATCATCAGCATAGAGGTGGTGTTTGGTATCCCCAACATTGTTCACATAGATTGTGAATAGGAGCGGTCCCAAAACTGAGCCTTGGGTCACTCCTTTAGTTATTGATAGAATATTTGAACAAATGTTATCTGATTTAGTGCACTGGGATCTGTCTGAGAGATAATTGCAAATCTACCCGATTGCCTTTTAAATAGTCTAACATTGATCAATCTCTCTTTGAGTAAAGTGTGGTTAACAGAGTCAAACACTTCAGACAAATCAATAAAAAGAGCAGCACAATGTTGCTTGTGGTCAAGAGTTACCGGGATATCATTGACCTTCATTGTTGCTGTTATGGTACTATGACCTTTTCTCAATCCGGACTGGAAATTGCATAATATATTGTTGGAACACAAAAAATCTTTCAGCTGTTCATTTATTAAAGATTCCAAAGTTTTTGATAAAATGCAAAGCTTTGAAATTGGTCTATAGATGTTTAAGATTGTTGGATTGGCCCCTTTGAACACTGGAGTGACGAAAGCAGATCCAAACTTTAGGAATTTGCATTGTGCTCAAACTAGAGTTAAAAATATATACGTCAGAGGTTGAGCTATGAAATCAGCTGCTATTTTTAGGAAATGAGAATCAATTAAATCACAAACCTTGAGGTTTGTAGCATCTAATGATTTTAGGGCCTTGTGGAGCTGACACGGTGTAAAAGGCTGAAAACTAAATGTTAAATAAATGAAGACATCAGATAAGGTCATAAGGTCAACCATAGGTTGAATTTATGGAGGATGTAGAGGTGTAGAGGTGTCATTGTCAGTAGAGCTTGAATGACACATCCATATGTTTCTTTAAAATCTTTATTAAATAGAAACACAAAACAAGATGCTTCATGTATGTGTGAAGGTCAATGACGTGACACTTGTCCAACTGCAATTTCTTTAGGTAAAAAGGTTCACATTTCATAATAATTCCCACATAGCTGTAGTACCTCTGGTCTCCATGGAACCAAATAATTTTTTCAGAAATCATTAGTTATTATGTAAGGGGGGTTTTTGTACTTAAAGTGTTAAAATGTTCATGTGGTGCGACTGTCTGACCTTGAGTGCTGATTTTTTACTTCTTTAAAATTACTCTAAATCTAATCAAATTAATTTTCTTTCTTTTTTGTCATATTTTCTGAAGTGTTTTTAGTCCCACATGAAATTCAGCTTTCTTGAATATATATTTCCCCCATAATATTCAAACAAATATTGTCCAAGTGTGTCCATTTTTTCAAACATTATGTTTTTGTGCTTTCAAATATCAATATCTTTGTATGACTCAGAACTTGTTTAATATATAAACCAAGTTTTAGAAAATACAACAATTTTAAGGTTAGTCTCGGCCACACCACACACCACACAACAAAAATATTGTAAATATTTGAAAAAGTTAAAAAATTTGCCTGTTGAAAATTCGTATACGTCATTGACCCATGACGCTTTTGCTCCTAAAATTAACTCCAGTGAATAAAGCCAATTAGATACGTTTAGAAAAACAGAAGGCAGCAGTGACAGAGACGAGCTTCAGACATCTGTAATCAGGAGAAAAAATGCATCATGTATTAACATGTTGTCAGGACTTAAACCTCATTCTAAACACACCAGCCTACGAGATACACAACATTTATCAGCTAAATATAGCAACTACTTCTCTGAATCCACAGGCATAAATACAAAGAGATTATATTGTTATTGTATTGTTTGTGAATAGGCTTTATTGTTTTTTCCAAGGCTAAATTGTTGAAAGATTATTTCCACATAAGTGTGTTACTAATACCAATTGTTTTTTCACTTCCTGCTGGCAATATAACAATATGTAAAAAAAAACAAAAAAACAAAAAAACATTTTCTTTTACTCAGTAAATAATAGCAGATGGAAGAACAAGATGCATGTGACTTTTTTTCTGTAAATGCATTATTATAGTAATACGTGTGTGTTTGAGATCTTTATTTAGAATATAGTATACATGCAGTAGATTTCACAGCGACCCTTTGTAAACATGCTCATTGTCATCGTGCCAGACCTATTAGACATGATTGCAAATTGTATTTTTCAATTTCTGCTGGAACGACCCCCCACTTTTGTTGGCCACATCTCCACGGGGGTCGTCTCCATAGTAATAGAGGTGTGCAGAGCTCAGTTGGAGCCTCTTGAACCTGAAAATGAAGAGAAAAAAAAAACAACACTATTTTTTGACGAGCATCTCCATGTCCTCAGAACAAGTGTCAACACAGCAGGAAACAGAGTCAATACTTGTGAATGCACTGAGTTTCAATGTCTAAAGGTAAAGGGGGCAGTAGGTAAAGGGGGTAATAAATATGTTCTCTTTAAAATAGACTTTGTTATAACCGTGGTCCCTCATCATTAATTTAGGGTATTTTTTAGTCAATATTTCATGCATATTTATCTAATCCTGTATAGTCCTTTTGCATTTGAGGCTTGAGAGCTTCCTGCCCACTTTTGTGTACAGCAGTGAAGACACGTCTTACAGAGCAACTATATTTAAGGTCATCAAAGCATAGTAACAAGGGTTTTTTTATTCTTATCATAGTGTAAGTTAGACATAATGGAATAACACAATTACTTATCATCCTAGATTAAACTAAACTGACTTGTGTGAGCTTTAAGCCATGTT
>JACN01100274.1:0-10057 GCA_000787155.1 Scartelaos histophorus
AAATAAAATAAAATAAAATAAATATATGGTAGGTAATTGGGTAGCGCACTTATCCATTTGGAGGTTGGTGGTTTGGTTTGATTCCAGCTCCTACAGATGAATTCTGTAATTGTTCTGTAATGAGTGTTTTCTTCATGTAAAGCACTATGGGTGTCTTGAAGGGGAAAAAGCGCTATATAAAATGTGACCATTTGACCATGTTTTTATAGGAAAAAGTCTTCAAAACGGTACATATGGCAGTAAGATAAACACAGACATGCAGTTAAAAAGGGACAGTATTTTAATTGACTGATGTATTTAATTAACCTACATTAGCTATTCTTCTTGATGTCCTATGTAGCATGTTTTGAGTTGATGGGGGAAACTGGAGAGCCTGGAGGAAACCCATCCAGACACGGGGACATGCAAACTCCACATGCTGCCAGGACAGTGCCGTCTGGTGGTGAAGTGGATAGTCCAGTTTGAGTGGATGTGCTTTGAGTTTGGACTTGAAATATGGGAGAGAGTCGGGGTCGTGGAGGTCAAGTGTGGAGGGAGAGTGTTCCAGAGCTGAGGACCAGAGAAACCGAAGGCTCAGCTCCCCACGATGATGAGACGAGCAGAGGGAACAGAGAGATGGAGGAGGAGGGGGTGTGGCAATATGGCAACACCCACATGAACTTGCATCTGTCCTCTACATTAAGTCATTGCAGATTCGGTTGTGATTGTTGCTCCTTTTTTTAAATCTGTAAAAGCAAAGGCTGCACACATTCCCTGGAAAGCTGTATATTTTATTATGTTATACCCAAAGCACTCATTTGGACATGCACATTTAATAAAGAGCTAGAACAGCAGCCAGCAGCGTCTAAATGGTTTTCCTATGGCCCCAGTGCACTCCTGCTAAACTGCTTATTAGTTAATTTATGTTTGCGAGTTAGCGCTTACTCAACAGCCAATTTAGGATTCCTCAATTCATTGCTGTGAAAAGTTGGCGCTATAGGCTTAGAGAATACACTAATGGATATTTTAATAGGACTTAACCTTGGGTATGCAGAGCAGCCAACAAAGCAAGATAAATAATAAAAAAATCATTATGTATGGCATTTGGTGAGGATAATTTGCCTGCTGTCTAGTGCTGACTCTGGGCCTGTTGATCGAACCGTGATAGAGAGCCTTCTGTGTATTGTTCGTAACAGGTTGTGCTTTCGAGAATACATGAGTGAGCATTTTTGAGTGTTTAGGATGCGCTCTTGATTAGCCGGACGAGTGGTGCACACAGCCTCATGCAAATCACCGCGTACAACATGGACACAGCACATTAGCATAATTACAGTGAGCGGAAAGCAATGTTCTCTTTGGCAGAGATAAAGACAGCTAATATAAAAATGTTTTCTGTCTTAACGTGTGCCTCAAATTGCCAGGGGTTTATTTACACATTTATTGAGTTTTCGTTAAACGTGCACTGAGGGTCCACAACCTGCTTGTCTCTACAGAGAAGTTATTGTTCTATTTGCATTGTTCCAGTGCGGCATTAATCGCGTATCGAGTAACTTTTCTGGTGAAGTGTCAAATATTTTCTTCACGGGCATGTTATTGCTTTGTCTAAAATGTTCCGCAATATGGCATTAAACCTTTCTATCTTCATGGAAACCAAACCAGACCAAGTTACAGGTCAGATCTGTGGAGAGGCGACCCCGCTCACCGTCAGAATGTCTGTTTTTCTAGGTATTTTTGCGCTATAGAAACACCTGTAATTGAATAAATGTTTAATGCATTCCAGGCAGAGCGATAACGTCTCCATAGAAACAAGCAGATGGCAAACACTTGATCAAAAAGTTACACAATGTCCCTTTAAACGTCTCCATCTTGCGTTTGCTCAATAACATGGGTTTTTATTGACCTGAAAACTTGCATTCTTATTGTGAGTGGGCTCGCCTCTCCACAGATCTGACATGCAACTTGGCCCTGTTTTGTCACTTGCTGTGCACTTTTAAATAAGAGTAATGCCATACTGTGAAACATTACTGGGCAATATCTCCATGGAGACAAGCAGGTGACAGACCCTCCACCTGAAAAGTTGCACAATGTATTTTTAAATGGTGACTGTAGCTAAAGTTAAGAAAGTGTATTTTAAAAGCTGAACATCAGACAGGTGTCTTCATCTAATTAAAATACATTTTACTCTTGCAAACTGTAAGAAACAGTCTCTATATGACACCGGAGCTGATTGACTGTGCAAGAACCGTTCTGCTTGCTTTAGTGCTTCATTTTTCTGTATTAAGCGGTTGTAAAGCTGTGCAAGTGGCCAAATGAATCATGTATGAATATAAAAGCTCCAAATGTGAAACAAAATGCCCAGGATATTATAAACATGAATAATAAAATGCACTTTTGAACCACAGTTTTGTTTTATTTTCACATTGAAACATTTACTCTAAGCCTGTCAGGTCGTTAACCGCATTATAAGTGTTACGTTCTAAAAGTTCCCATATTACACCTTTTTCTGATATTTGTTACATTTATTTATCTCACAAAGCTGCATATTTAGGCTGGGTTCTTCTCTCAAACTGAAAACACTCTGTTCCACCTTTGTTTTTTATACTCCATACACCTTTACGAGTATCATTTGGACACTTTTAATCCTGGAATTACCAAACTCTACTGAACAAAAGGTAAAAGGAGCTGAAAACTACCACTACATGACATCACAAGGTGCATCAGAAAGTATTGACATGAAATAAAATACAACTCAAGGTCTGTTTTTGAGTAGGTAACGAGATTCTAACATGGCTTAAAAGAACATATTTACAGACTAAGTGTACGTGAAACAAAACAGGGAGGAGGTAACGAGATTCTAACATGGCTTAAAACTCACATGAGTCAATTCTGCGTAATAGTATAAAAGTACTGACGATAAGGAGTTGTAATGTGGAGATAAGAAGGATGCATTCACAAACATGTGCACAAATTCTGCAAATACTCAGTAAGATTAAACTGACCAGTCACGAGAACAAGCCGTGGAGAGTTATGGGCGGAACGTCATTTTCAAACAGATTTTTATACGTACTATTGGACACCGTGATTGCGCCAAATATAGCCCACTGCATCAGCAATCAAACTGACATGGAATTACAATCAGTACTACAAAATATATGCAAATATGTTACTTCCTTCCAAATATAAATATATACATGAGTAAAAAGGAGGTACAAGTATAGGTGGGGACCCAAATCCAGCTCTTAAGTATTGCAATCCAGGATTATTCAAAGATGCTTTATGTAATTTTTCCAGTGGAGGGTCTGCTACATGCTCGTCTCCATGGAGATGTAAATGATGCTTTGTCTGGAAGGTTTCACACTATGGCAATAAAATTATTCATCTTCCTTAAATACTACAAAAGTTTTTCTCTCCACAGGCAGTGTAGTAGCTAAGTGGCACTAAAGGATGGATGCAAATGAAATAAAGATACTGCAAAAAACTGGCGGATTAACCATCGTGATGCAGAGGACAGATTTCCTTTTGGAGACAATGAAGTGTACCTTAACATAGATCTGACCTGTAACTCAATCTGTTTGCATTAGCGGCCTGTGGGGCTTTTAAGTTAATCAGAATCGCGTCAGGAATTTCCAGTCTTCAGAGATCAGCCTGATTCTGAACTACACAATAGTTCCTCTGTGCAGTTTGGAGGTTGTCTGGCAAATTCACAAATATATCTCTGTATTTTTAGACTTTTTGATATCAGTCTGGTCCCCCTGCACTCTCTTATGTCTGTTATGTCTGAAGCCTGGGCAACCGTGATCGTCTGAAACAAAGGAGCTGATTAACCACCTGCCTTTTGCAAATATATTCTCATTTTTTGCTTTAAATGACATTATTTTATAGGACAATGATGGTTAACGTCATACTGCAGAACATTCCAGGCAGCACAAAAACATCTTTATGAGACAAGCGTAAAACAAACCCCCAGAAAAGAAAATACTGAACCCAACTCCCTGCCTACCTGCACATTATATATTACGAAAGCAAACCAAACAAAACCAACCTCCTCCCTTTTCCCATTTGCCTTTTGCATAAGTCTGGGCAGTGGTAACAAATCAAAGCACGATTGGTGGAGACGGCCCTTTCTTTCTAATGAATAAAACAATACACTCAACTATACGACCATGCGCTTCCATTGCTTTATATTGGTCATGGTACAGCTCATATAATGTGTATTCATGCCCCCATAAGTTCACCTGTCTTCTCTGGCTCATCCCGGCCTCATGATTTACATTTTTCTTCTGGTGGGTTCCTCGGTTCCCCAGAGGTCGGGCTTCAGTGAGTTACAGTGGGTTCAGACCGGGGCTCAATCTGCCAAGCTGTAAGTCAAATCCAAAGCATTAAAGGGCATAAGGAGAGGGGGCGCTCTGAGGATTTCATGTCAGGAAGAAGGCAGCTTTGTGAGAGTGAGCGTTCAAAATGTGAAAAAAACATAATTGGTTCATTTTAAACGATTTGCAGTGGTCCAAAGTTACTCCTCACTTACCTTTTTTAGCATTGTAATTATTCACTTTTGCAAACGTTCATTGGCCAGATTAGAGTTTTAGCCGTCATGGTAAGGCTAATAACTGCTAGCCTTTTGAATTCCATTGTAATTATTCACTTTTGGAAATGTTCTAGAGTTTTGGCCGTCATGGTAAGGCTAATAACTGCTAGATAATCTCACAATTCCTGATTCTTGGAAATAAAATGCTTGGTAATTAGATACAGACAGTTGACAATGGATTTATTTTGGCCTCAAGAGCTGTTTATGCGCTATATCTGGGGCCAGAAATGCTAAAAACAAATACATTCAAGCACTTTAAAGGTGCATTTTTCTCGTGGAGGGTCCGTCAAATGCTTTTCTTCATGCTTTGTCTGGAATGTTTCATGATATGGAATAAAATGTTTCTATCTTAATGAAGACCAAAGCAGAAGAAGTTACATTGTACATGTTTTTGAGTTATAAAACTACCTGTAATGTAATAAATGCAAGGACAAGCTGTTTAATGTCATACTGCGGAACACCCATAGAACAAGAAGTTACATAATGCATCTTTAAACCTAAATATTACATTATTTTAAGGGGGCAATTTATATGATTTAATTCCTCCTTTAAAAAAAAAACATGTATTAGTTTGAGTGGCAATGGAACAAGTGCTATTCCAACAAGGACTTTACCGACTAATTCAAATTTGAAGGGAGGCATTGGATCAAATGATAGACTAACCCAAAGGTCACATGTTTGATCCCAGCTCAGGCCAATGTCATTGTGTCCTTGGGCAAAACACTTCATCCACATTCCATTCCTTGTGTGAGAATGTGGTATGCGAGTGGCCAGTCTACTCCGAGGCACATGGGGCTGATACTTACCACTGAGTATGTAGTGAATGAATAATGATACAGTGGAGCACGCTGGGAGACCTGTCAAGTGCAATACAAATGTGAGCTATTATGGAATAAAGTATAATAATACTGTATATATATTCATTTCTCTATTTAGCTGTAATTGCCCCATCGCTTACATATGATGCCAGACGCCCTCTACATCAGTGCTGTGACAGAGCGGACTTCAGATTCAGAGTTTTAGACTTTGCACGGCTGTAGTTTCTAGTCTGTATGATGAAATAGTGAGCACCCATTTGGCTTCATTATGTGGATTTTGTCTCTTTAATAACTGGTTTTCTCTTAAAATCCAAACCAAGCTTAAAGGTGCAGTGTGTAACTTTTCTGGTGGAGCTTTTCTCTAATATGGGACCAAACCAGGCCAAGTTTCAGGTCAGATCTGTACATGGACAACCCCACCCACAGTCAGAATGTCTCCTTTTGAAATGTAAAACCACCTGTAATCGAATACATGTCAAGACAAGTCTGTTTAATGTCGTACTGTGGAACATTCCAGGCAGGGCAATGACATCTCCATAGAAACAGGCACGTGTCAGACCCCCAACCAGAAAATGACATAGTCCACCTTTAAAGGCCCACTGTGTAACTTATTAGCAAATATAGCCTGGCGCTATATAAATAATTTCTATGGAATCTGTGACTCAGACCCCCAACCAGAAAATTACATAATCCACCTTGAAAGACCCTTTGTGTAACTTATTAGCAAAATATAAATAATTTCTATGGAATCTGTGACGCGCCATCTCCAGAAAACTGCAGAGGTCATTAGCTGTCATGCTATTCATGCCAATTATAAATTACATTATCACATAAGTACAAGCTAACAAGCATTTTCAAGTCGCCTTTTCACCTCACCTCCCCTTTTTTGTTGAAAATCAAACACAGAAACAAACCTGCGAACACTCATATTAATCACAAGCTCCTGAAAACCTGTTGTTTAAATCCATGTAGCGTCTATTTCTTGAGCTTTCATACGGTCTTAAAAGTTAATTAGCAATGTTTAGTATTGTGCTTAATGTGCTTTGTGTCTGTGTGGTAATGGGTGAACATTCTGCCAATACACGTACATGTAGAACACCCCCATCGTGATGTATCTGCAAAATATCAATACTATTTAATAAAATCAACACGTTCTAAATGAGTGCTTAGCTTACATAGATTTACGACTTTCACCGGATCAATAAAATATAATGATTGAACTGATACCCTGGCACACAGCGATTTAAACATGAGCTTGTTGATACAAACTTTCTCGTGTAACCATCTAAATTTTCAGTTTAAGAGAGATTTGTTTAAGTTTAAGTTTGTTTAGTCAGGTCTTTATGGTCAAATTGGGTTAAATCAATGCTCAGGTTTATTTAAGTAACAGAGCCTCAGTTTAATTTGAGGATTAACCTGAACCGCAGAGCCTCAGACGGAGCAGTGCCTCCAGTCAGCATCACACCCCAAGTGAAAGCGGATGACGTCGGCCGCAGAGTATCAATACAGGCCGTGCTTCGTATCACAGTTTCATCATATCACATTTATAGCAGGCAAATGTTGTTGAAGGAGCATATGATGTGTGTTTGAGCAGATGCCTCGCAGTCATCTCACTGTCAGTGTAAACAACAGTCTAATCAACACATGTCACTTCTGTCACATTTGTTCAGAGTGGAGCAGATACGAGCCCGGAGGAGGGAAGGGCCTGTTTAAGCTCATGAAAGGTGCCTTTGTCATCATCTGCCCCGTTTACATAAGAGCTTTTACGAATAAAAGTCATTTAAGTGGATGTTTATTCCGATTTTAAAGCTGAATGTATGTTTTTCTGTGATCATGTAAATGTTTATTCCACTTAAAACATCATTCTGGGCTGCACAGCAAGAAGGCAGCCTGGAGCAAATGATTTTTTAACTACAAATAATGAAAAAACTGGATGGCAGAAAACATAAAAACACAACCTTTTCAAAGAGGTAGCGGAAAGGTTTGAACAAGGAGGGTGCACGGACAGAAACGCTGCGCAGATCAAAAACATGAGGACGCAGTTGAAGCAGGAGCGCAACAAAGCTAAAGCACATAGCAGTGAAAAGGGTAAGAAAAAGCAAAAACTGGCCGGGATCCATTTGATTGTGTGTTTTCTTCCAGTAGACGTAAATATATTTGTATCCCTGTCCACTCAGAACCCCAGAGCCTCAGACGTTGAGCAGAATTTAAAAAAAAAAAGCCAATTTAACATATTTTCCATGTAAACTCGAAGGAGAATAATTAAATTCTATATAATTCTGAATAATTTAAGTCAGAAAATGTCCTATTCACTCTGGAACGCACAACAAAAACAAAAAAGAAAAAAAAAAGAAAAAAAAGAAACAAAAACTCTGGAATGCACAACAAAAACGAAAACGAAAAAAAAAAAAAGAAACAAAAACTCTGGAACGCACAACAAAAACGAAAAAAAAAAAAAACAACAAAACAAAACAAAAAAAAACCTCTGGAATGCACAACAAAAACAAAAAAAAAACAATAAACCCGAAACAAAAACTCTGGAACGCACAACAAAAACGAAAAAAAAGAAAAAAAAAAGAAAAAAGAAACAAAAACTCTGGAACGCACAAAAAAAAAAAAAAAAAAATTTAAAAAAACCAAACAAAAAATCTGAAACGCACAACAAAAACGAAAAAAAAAAAAAAAAAAAAAAAAAAAAAAAGAGTGATATGAGCGAGAGAGACGTGTTTCTTCATAAATATAAACTGGTTAGTTTCTTCATAAAATAAACTGGTTAGTTTCTTCATAAAATAAACTGGTTAGTTTCTTCATAAATTAAATTGGTTAGTTTCTTCATAAATTAAACTGGTTAGCTCGATGCTAAAGTTTACGCAGACTTTGGTGCGGACCGTTAGCATCTGGGGCTAAATTATTTAATTTCACAACTTTCCCGCGAAAGTATGACTTATATATTAACTGAGACAAAGTGCTTTCTGTTTGAGAGAAGAACTAATAAAAGCCTAAATATGCAGGGTTTGTGTGTTAAACATGTGTGAATGAAGTAAAACACAAGTCTCCAGGTGAGTTTTTGATGAGGAAACAACATTATAACATAAATCAGTTTAAGATAATTATCAGACAGCAGAAATGGGGTGAAGAGCAGAGAGAGACATTCAGCACGACCCAAATTTATTCAGTAACACATTTCAGGTTATTGAACATAGTTGTGTCTATTGACTGTGTCTGTGGCCTCTTGCCCTGAGCATAACCTTCTTCTAATTTAATCCATAAATCAAGTCTTAACTGCAGCGCGGCGTAAACAGGATATTTCCATTACGAGATAATGGTCTCGCGGGTGAGAAGTGGATCTTGTTTATTTTAAAGGGACAATGCAGAGACGTAATAACAACCACTGTGAGCTGCAATTGTGGGGACATTTCTATTGACGTGTATTAATTTCCTGATGGATTAAAAAAACGACAAGGTCCAATAAAGCGCTGTTTTCTCTGCACATCCTATATTGTTTTATCTTGTTTGTTTATGCCAAAAATTGTCCTCACACGGTTTGTTTGTGCGACGATTTACTTCTAATCAATGGTCATTTTAAGTTTAAGAGCTTTGCCAACATTGCATTTATATTCTTTTTTGATAGTGGTCACTTTAAAGGTGCAATATCGTCACCTTCCTAAAGTAATCGCCTTTTTGCCATAGTTTACTTTGCCATAAGTTATGCCATAATTTCAATTTTGGGGGGATTTTTTTGTGTTTCCTGAAAAACCTGAAAAAATGACTTATGCGATTATTTTAGGAAGGTGTCGATATGTCATTTTTCTACTCCATTTGTTTTCCTAGAATGTCCCACAATGCAGGATTAAAACTAAAACTATCCAGCGTTACGGCTAATATTATTTAAAAGTGCAGTTACGTTATTGCTAGAACTGCCAGTGCTTGCTAATATGATTAATGCCACACTAGGGAACATTCTAAGCTAAGAAATAAAGTGACAGAAAGACAGAAAGGAAGACAACTGGGACAATGGCCTATACTTTTTTTTAGTTGATTTAATTCTTTTTTCAGGCAAAGGTTTAGTTTGTTTTCATAGCAGAGCGTTTTGACTGCTCGCGGTCTCCCTCCGAGGGGTCTCATGATGAAAAAAGAATCTAATAAAATAAATTACAGGAAGGCCAAATGAACCTTATTGGACTGGGACAATATAGAGTCATTATGGTAACAGGCGAAATGCTAACCACTCTGCCAAAATGTGTCTGCATCATTATCAGAGCATCTTTTTACATGTACAATGAGAAAATGGTGAATAAAAAAGTATTTTATAGTTATTAACTGTGAGAGTTTGTCTGAAAATCTAAAATGAGTGTCTTTGGAAGAATAGTAGAAATAGTAGTTATAGTAGAAAAATAATCAAACTTTTTTAATTTCTTTGTTTGTCTGCTGATCCGAAGGTTGGCAGTTTGAATCCCACTCTCAACATAAACATCTTTGCTCAAACGATCAGATCTAGTGACCCACAGGTTGTTGGTGTGATTCCAGCTCCCACAGATGAATGCTGTCATTATGTCCTTGGGCAATACACTTTATCCAGCTCTCGTGTATGAATGTGTGTGTGTGAATGGGTGAGTGGTTCCTTCGTGTACAGTGCTTTAAGAAAAATAACTAAATAACTAATAAATGAATAAAT
>KN505012.1:0-24861 GCA_000787155.1 Scartelaos histophorus
ACTTTTTCACTATTTTTTTTTTTTTTTATTTACATTGTCTAAAATAATATCAAATGTGCATTAGAACAGTTATAACATCAGTGGTGGAAGAAGTACTCAGTTTTGTTACTTAACTAAAAGTATAGATACTGGAGCAAAACATAGTAAATAGTAAAAGAAAAAATTACAGTATTAAAATATTTGTTTAAAAATGTACGTAAAAGTAAAAAGTAAACAAATTTAACATATTTTCAGATCTAATATAGCTTCAAATGTAGCAATTTTGATACAGATTTGTGCTGAATTTTCTATTTTCAACAGAAACAACTAAATTAATATTTTTCTAGCAGTTTTTACTTAAGTACAGTGCCTTACGACTTTTACTTTGTTATATTCCACAACTTTATAAGTACAAGTATAACTATATAAATGTAAGAAATTTGACATGTTTTTTTCTTGATTCTATAGACTAGACTATAGATTATTTTGATGATCCATATGTGTATTATTTTTGATATGTTTTTCATGACATCCTTTGCAGTTGCATTGGCTCCTTATACTTCAACAGAGAAAGTTGATGAAAAAAGGTGAAACGAAGTCAGAATTCTACTAATGTTCTGATCTACATTTACACCACAGAAGGTTGGAGTCATCTGAGCGAACTTTACCGGACGTATTTAAGACAAAACCTGATACTTGACTTTGAGACAGCAGAGATTCTGGGTTTATGGGTTTATGGATCCAATGACATGTCCAGATGCAGCAGAATCTGTAAAGAAGAATTATTCAAACAACTCAATTTAGCCAAACTCTGACCTTAATTATAGAGTCATGCTAGGAGCCATGTACAGCAGTGGAATACATTAACAAAACATATACGCATAATGTGAAAGTTGCTCATGCTTAATATAACTGTGCATCTAATTTGCTTTTCGAGTTGAATATCCAATCAGGATGCAGAATGAGCACCTCAGTTTAACTACACCTGGAACTAAAAAGAAACGGCAAATCTCCCAAAACAGGTTCTTCGTCAAATCCTCGACTCTCCTGTCACAAAGCTTTATTATCCTCGCTGGGAAAATGGTTTGTAGCGAGTAAAAACTTTCCTCATTCGACAAAGTGGCATAGTTATGGTGGTTGGATTAGGAAAGACGTAATTACTTTGTGCGTTTTGTTTCACAGTGTTCACCCAAACTGCCAGCATTAGAATGAGAACAGCGCCATCTACAGTCTGACCTCTTCAGGACTGTACTGATGATATTTAGGTGATATCACAACATTCAAATGGCCAATAGTATAGAAAAATATAGAACAGAGTGCACTAATCTTGACTAAGACCTGTTCGAGACCACAGCGTCCCGAGACCGAGACAAGACCAAGATCTTTAGGAGTCAAAACTGAGATAAGACCAAGACCACAGCCCACTGAGACCAAATCAAGACCATCTTTGTAATTTTCTCCATTTATTTGTATTTTACAGTTATTCATGCACATATATATATATCAATCTTTTATCCATCTATTTAAATCTATCTGCATTTTATAACTTGTCGAGTGTCAGACCTCAAGACCAAGACAAAACCAAGCCCAACCTCCTTCAAGACCAAGACAAGATCGAGTCCAAACATGTTTAAGTTCAAGACAAGACAGAGTCTAAATGTGGTTGAGTCCAAATTAGAACAAGACTGTAAAAAAACAGTCTTGAAGCCAGTCTCGAGATGAAGACCAGTCTCCAGTGCAATGACACAGGGGTCCATTGCGTTCTGGTTTCTCTCTCTGGTTATTCACCTGCCTGGAATGTTCCACAGCATGACTTTAAACAGCTCTACTGTACATTTATTCAATTACAGGTGGTTTTGCCGTGCAAACTTACCTAGAAAAACAGGCATTTTCACTCTGAGTGGGTCGCCTCTTCCCAGATCTCATCTCTAACTTGGTCTGGTTTAGTCTAAAGGTTTAATGCCATACTGTGAAACATTCCAGGCAAAGCAATAACATCTCCATGGAGAAAAGCGTTTGAAGGACCCAACAGAAAACAGACAATGTAGTTTTGATGCTAATGGGGGCAAGTGAATTTAATTTTGTCAAAATAGTTTTGTGTGGTAATACAGTTGTCACGTTTACATGGGAGCTTTAATTCTAAATAAAAATGATTTCATTCTGATTAAAAATATATTCCGCTATATAAAGACCACGTAAAAACTTAAGTCCTAATGAAAATGATTATTCAGAATTAAACTGAATTCCGAAGTAAGCGGGTGGTTTATTCTGATTTTGAAGCCAAATTAATTTATTCCTCGACCAAACGTTGGGTCGCTCTTCTGATGTGACGACGCACTGTAAGATGGTGGCCCAGAGCAAACGCTGGTCTCAAGCCAAAACATTTTTTTTGTAAGTGCACTAAAAGAACTACAAACAATGAAAAGAGTGGACAGCAGAAAACATAAAAATGCAGGAGTGGGCTGAGGTAGAGCGGCCGTCCACTCAGTTTGTCTTCTTCCTCCTTCTCCGATGCTCTTCCCTTCTCCTCCTCATCTCACAGACGTAAAGCGTGAGGATAGAATTCTCCTGCTTCTGCTTCATTATCATCAGATCCACCACGGGAAAAGTTTGGATGGTGTTTGTGTTCGTAATGACAAACGGAGATGACGGAAAAGCCGATAGCAGCTGAAGTACGTTGGTAGATACGTTGGTGCACCCCTGCTGTCCAGTCAGACCCCTTCCCCACCCTCAGAATAGAAAGGATCAGATTGAACGTTTATTTTTTAGATATTTCTTTAAAGAATACAGTGTAATCAATAGGGGGGCTGAAAAGCTATCTTAGTATATGACATGGCCTCATTCTTCAATCTGAAAACCACCAATTCCAGGTCCTTGAAAGCAGATAGGCCCCTTTGTCCCTGTTTATGGTCCTGTGGGCACATTTCAAATCTCAACAGCCTCCTTAATCCTGACAAACAGCTCTATTGAGTGCAGGGCTACGAAAAAGCGCACATCCTTTCATCCCTCGATCTCGCCACAAACCGTTCTCCATTTTCCCCTTCGGTATGCGCTGTATTCTGTGTTTTTTTGTTGTTTCTTAGCTTTCCTCTTCGCTCCGTCTCCCTCCCGCCTGAGGCCAGCCCCTTTGCCTCATGGACCCCTCCTGTCAGCCTGCGGGGCGCTAACACTGCTAACAAATCACCCAGCAGGCTACTAACAGACTCCGCCGTGCTGTGCTAGCCTTGTTCGAGTGTGTGTGTGTGTGTGTGTGTGTGAGAGACATTTCCAGGTGCCACAGCAGTTGTACTACTTGAGCGAAAATGGGAGGAATCCGAGACATGCATCATTTCGGGGCCAGACAAATATGAAAATGCACGACAACTCTTGCGTGACAGCGGTGTCATTTTGCATCCATCAATCACGCGGCGCGGCGCAGCTAGCGAGCGCACGCCGCCGAATGCAAACATGACTCGTGCGGAGGGATTTGCTGATTGGGTGTCATGCCATATATTATCCGACGCCGAGGAGAGAGGAGAAGACAAATGGAGAGAAATGGGCTGAGGCCAGGAGAACATGCCAAGCCATCAGAAGTTGTCAGAAATGAGCGGCTCGGTGGACATTTTACACAACGTTCCAAGAGAGGTGTGAATCAAAAGGGCACAAGTGGCACTCCGGTAACTAAAGACAAGTTGGAATTGAGATTTCTATGTATATATGACAAATACATAATAGCTACAGCAATATTTTACACATGTGGCTTTTAGTGCTGATCTATTGCACACACAGATCATTATTTTACTGCTTTTGATTGACTTTTTGAAGCAGAAGAGACAATTACGCTGCACATTTAAGACTTTAAAACTTAAATCTGAAAACAAGATGAATAACCTGATATATTATCTACTTACTAGTTCTGAGACTGAGTTTATTTTAAGATTGTCAAGTAAAATGATCTGTCCATACAGCAAGATAATTTCACTACTTTTAAATCATTTTCTGATAGATTTAAGTATTTATATCTTAAGCTTTTTGCAGTGAACAGTTTGCTGGATATCAAACATTGTTATGTTGGGTTTTTTGTCAAAGCAAGAGACCAGTCATTTTATTTCTGTGCATCTCTAGTTTTGTGTTTTTAAATACCTTATTTTTTATGCAGAAATGGAAAATATAAATAGAAAGAATAGAAGTAATTTAAAATAACAGAATAATTCAAGAAAAAATGAGTAACCAAAGGAAGAAGATTCTCTTTTAGGTCTGAACATTAATGAAGTTCACAGTTTCCAGCTTTTCTCGTACATGTTCCATTCTCATTGTAAAATTATTAATTTGGGAGGTGTCCAGGCTCTCAGTGTAGGTTTGTCTGTCATCCATTTTTTGCTTGCCAAGAAACAGTATTTTCCACATGTATTTTTTTACCATCTGGACGTTTGCCCAAAATGAAAGTGTTCAAAAAGAATCTTTGTTCAAAAACTTTAATCACACTTTGTTTAATTTCACACAGTGACACAATCTAAGACAACTAAAAAAAAAAGGTAATGACCCTGTTTTTTCGTCCCACATAAACTCCAGCATGATGTGTCTGTCTCTGAGCATCTCTGTGTTATAAAGAAACCCAAACCTTCTACTTCCTTTTCCCTCCTCTAAAAACAGTAATGTGACCTTCAGCTCTTTTATGGAATCTGCACCTTTTTGATCGGTGCATTTCAAAGAGCCGTTCAAAAGACTGGCTCTTTTACTTTTTATTTACATGACAGAAGCTAATGTGAGAACTAATTTTATCTACACGCTAATCACAGAGAAACGACCAAGGCTCAGATGTGTTCGAAAAGGTTCAAACTGAGAGAGGGAGTGAGTTTACTCTTTGAAATCATGCAAAATCTAAATAAAACATGGTACTGCAATAGAGATTCTTATTTTTATTGTAAAATGGCATGTTTAAACCTATTTGGTCTGATCTGCCCTGTAGTCTGTATTTTTGAATAAGTACAGAGCGGTGGATGGAGATAGGGGGTATTTGAAAACGGGAATTTTCAGAGCAGTTAGCTTCAAATGTAGGATGATACTCCAGGTTTACTCAAACATGTACAGCTCCATCAAAATACAGTATCTTAAATGACATGAATCTTGGTGTGAATCTTGGTGGTGAAATGTAGCTTTTTTCAACATTTGTGCAGCTTTTCTTCAGTTTGTCTAAGGCCAAACTGTTTGTTCCAAAGCATCAGGTTGAGACTTTAATTCCTGTTTTTATTACAAATCGCTCAGATTACTGCAGTGCACTTTGCCTTGGGCTCAATCAGGAATCACTCACCGGATTAGAAATTGCTCAAAATGCTGCTGCACGGCCTCAACTGGCTCTAAAAAACAAGAGCACATCAGCACCGTGTTCAGATCTTTGCATTGGCTCTTTTTGTTGATTTTAAGTTTCAGTTTTCAGTTTTTAAATGCCTCCACGTTCTCTCAGGTCAAATGATCAAACTTTACTTTACTAAATGAGAAAAGATCGCTCTTTTTCTGTTGTTCATCCAAAACTCTAGAGTAACTTTCTATGGTATGGTATGGTCTGCTTTTTATTTGTACATGGACAGTGCACAACAACACATTAACCATGACAGAAGTCATAGGAGAGATGTTGGTGCAGGTTATAGCAACCAAAACAAAAGTCATAGGGAAGACACTGGTGCCAGGTTATCGCACGAGTAGCATGCTAATTTACCCCTGCAGTCCCTGAGCAGGTTGGTGAAAATACTGAAAGTACAAACTGACCAAAAATAAATTAAAACAGATATTACTCAGGATTACAGAGTTGAAATACTATTCTGAAAACAAGATACACTAGACACACAACCACATGCACTCACAGCCTCTTCCACCCTGTATCAAGGCCCAACACACACACACACACACACACACATACACACACACACACACACACATCCCTAACATGTACACACTTGTTTAGAGATCAGCCACTTTTTTGTCAGACGTGCAAACTGGAAAGCTGTTCAGGTCAGAATCTCTGTTGGCAAATTATTCCATGTGTTCCTATTGTGCCTGTGTTCTATATGGTTATAATCTATGACTCTTGTGGATCATTATGTTCAAATGTCCACATTTTGATTTATAATATTCGTCTAAAATGAATAAATGAAAGAAAACTTTGCTGCCCAAAACGTTGTCACAACAAAAGGCCGTGAAGCTGTTGGCCGCTTTAGTGGAAAGCTGCAGATCAAGACAGTGAGCAGTGGATTTTTCAGACAGACATTTTGCTCAAATATGTATGAAACACTCTAAAAACAACTACGAAAGGGTAAATGAGAAGAAAACAACTATAACATGGTTAAAAGTCAATTTTGCATAATTGTGTTTTGTTTTGTTGTCTTTGCGCTCATTTGTGTGTTAAGCACTTTGCTCGACCTTGTTTTTAAAGTGCTCTGCAAATAAAGTTGGATTGAATTAGAATGAAAACCACAAGAATGCATAATGACTCTTTAAACGGCTCTTTCCTCTTTGTCTCTGCTGGTCTCTCTTCCTCTGCCTCTGCGTCGCGCTCTACCTGAGCCGGACGGCTGATGGAGAGATGTCCAGACCTGAGGAGGTGTGGGGAACAGGCTGACGGATGGACAGATGGAGCGGAGGACGAGTGGCGTGTGATGAATGGATGGCTGTAGGGCCCGTCTCCCCTGAGTGAGACGTCGGTGCTTTAGAAGAGTGAAATACACTGTCACATCAGCGTCACAATGGGACTACCTGACACACGCTTTGTACTGGAACTTTTCAGGAGGGGCTCCGCTACCTTGATGATGCTGTCGCGTTGTATGTAGGGTTTCCATGGTGATATTAAGTGTATCTAACATATATGACCTCTAAACTGGCCTACAATAACATCAATAATGCCATACACTGGAATATTCAAAGTAATTTAATCTTCAGTTTGTATAACAGGGGTGTAAGAAAAAATCGATTCAGTGATATATCATCATCATATATCATCATCATATATCATCTCAAATCAATTCAAAATGCATCCGGATCAGTTTTCTAAATAATATTTTTCACAAAAATTCATTAGTTACATTTACTGTTCTGCTTATTTAAACATTTTTATACATTATATTTCATACAATAGGGTTCTCATGAAGGTACAATTAACTGTATTAATAAAAGTATTTATGGAGAAATCACAATATATCGTCCAGTGTTTTAGTATCAGGATATATTGAACTGTGACATGGAGATCATTATACAGTATGTATTGTATCATCAGACTCATGGCAATGCAAAGCCCTTTTATATAGTTAAACTGATCAAAAATAAATTTAAAAGCTGGTCCCAGGTGACAGGCCCTGCCCTGGAAAAACGTACACAGTGCACCTTTGAAGGGCCTGTACCTAATTTCAAACATGTTTTAGTTTGAACTTCATCCTTTTCAATAAATACATAATTGTTGTTCTTTTAACAAATTAAGAGTAAATATTCACATATAATAGACAAATATATACAATCTATAAATGTGAAAAAATTGACATTTTAGTTTGTGGGGAAGATTTTACTGAAGCATTTCATAGTCTTTCCTTTGTGCGTTTTTAATATTCATATTTCTGTAGTTTCAATATATATGTTAAAGTTTTTGTTTTGTTTTTTATTAAATCTGCGGTGAGTTTTTTGAATTTTTTACAATTAGGATTATTCGATTTATGATGTGGTTTACGTCCGGGGTTTCTGGTGAGTTCCTTTACAAAAATAACAAAAAATGCCAGAGAGCTCCTCATTTTAGTGGTTGCAAGAAATTGAATTAATATCAGTCAGACAGTCAAACAGACTTTTTCTTTGCATTGAAAATCATGCTTTCAGATACAGGATATCACATTTGTGTCCTGAAAAATGTCTGTCAAGCTCTGGGAAATAAAGTACATTTCCCAATGATAAGCAGAAGTTAGCTCCAGTGCGTCTTTAGACCCTCATCTGCTTCAGTGATGCCATCGCTGGAATGAATCTCCTAGATTCACCTTTACCCCTTCTCCTTTCAGCGTCCTCAAAAACAGACTGGTCATGGATTTGTGTCTGTCCTTCCCTCTGTCCGTGCAAACTGTGAGGAAACTACAGCTTGAAAAAGCCGCTAAGAACCGCTGCATTGGTTTAGTAAAAAGCGTCTTGCATCTGTGGAGTGTCTAAGAGCCGAACATAAACCACGTAATCCCAGCGCACCGGAGACTCAGTTACACTAGAAGAGTAGGGAGTTTGACTGACAATCCAACAGCCTTGTTTTCTATTGGCTGATGTTTATCTGGGCCCACAACGTCTGAAGTTGATGGATTTTCATCCTTTTTGTTTTGGTTATCATAATTACAAGGCTGCTGCATGTCTATAATGATATCACTGACTATTTGAAACAAAAAAATCCATACACCATACAACCTTTAATCTACAAAGGATTTAATGATTGGGTGTCATGCCATATATTATCCGACGAAGAAGAGAGAGCAGACGACAAATGGAGAGAAATGGGCTGAGGCCAGGAGAACATGACAAGACTTCAGAAGTTGTCAGAAAAAAGGGGGAAAAAAGACTCGGTTGGTAGCTTTTTACACTGTTCCAAAGGGAGCGTATATGTTCCCACCGCTCTAGGCCCCGCATCATCGTTTAATACTCCCACAGTTCTCCAATCCCTGACGATTTGCTTCTTTGTCACTCTTGAACATGTACTGTGACTGAGAATCATGTGTCTGTGATAGCGGCAGTTGGCTTCCCATGATTCTTCTTACCAAAGATAGATTATATTTTACAGCCTCAGTTTTTACCACAGAATGCATGATGTACACAAGATTTATCATGACCAGAATACACTGATATCACATACAGGTCCTAGAATTCACTTTCAGGCCAGAGCAGGTGAGTTTGCACTTGCACAGTAAAGAAGCTTGGCCAAAATTAAAATTTTAAACTCTTAAATCTATCAGGAAATGACTTAAAAGTGGTGAAATGATATGTTCATGCTGCAAGATAATTTTACTTGACAAGTTTTCTTAAAATAAACTCCCTCTAGACTAGAATAAATCAGTCTCTGGTGAGTGTTCATGGGCAGAAATAAGTTTATAGATACAAAGTTTGAGATAAACAGATTCAATACCAGTTTATGATTAGTGTTCATGCACTGAGAATAAGTTCACAAATGCCAAATTATAGATAAAAAGCTTTAAATTCTGCTAAATTCTAGATAAACATACTTAAAACCAGTTTCTGATTAGTTTGAATGGCCTGATAATAAATTTGTTCGTAAATCAGTCTGACATGAGAGTCGTTCATAGTCAGTCTGTATCAAGCAAATCTGTGTCACTGAATCTAAAAACAAGTGAAGTGTTCCAGGGAAACTATGGGAAATGGGAAATGGATTGTAGCTTCTTTTAATTATTTATTGACTAAATTTAAGATTTTCTGATTAGTTGGGCCGTGGAAGAAAAATATGTGACAATTTTTAAGATTATACAACCAATTCAGAACTAGTAAGTAGAAAATAAATCTGAAAACAAGATGTAGAACCTGATAGAAGTTTGAAAATCTTAGCCAGATCAGAGAAATTTGCAGTGTGCATATCCACGTTTCAATCACAAAATCTCTGATCATTTGCCTGCCTAAAAAGCACACCTCTCCAATACTGAACAAAGACGTGCAGGGACTGGTTTGATCTGCCAGAGTTCAGACGGCCGTGATTGACAGATGTATTACCCAACATGCACTGGGACATGCATAGGCTGTGGTCAAAACTCAACTCATTAATAGTGGCCATTTAGATTTCATTGATATTCTACTGACATATGGGCTGAAAAGGCTCTATTCACACTTGCGTCATAAACCAGGACGATGTTAGGAAAGATGCAAATTCCAGTGAAGTTACCAACACTGCACTCCGACGCCACTGCAATGACATGGAGATGAAGAAAACTGTAGCATTTTCTCTTTTTTCATAGATTTTCTCTGACTTCTGACCCTATGTGATGGCATGTGTGTGTAAAATGTGTATTATTTGAATGTGTATAATAATGTGGAGTTCATTTGTATATGATGACACGTTAAGTTTATTGTTATATTACATTATACATTATATGGTAGTAACAGTCCACTCCTTTGGGACAGCAGATAGAAATGAGACTCCAGCTACAATACAGTTTGTTCACATTCATTTATGGTGCATTCGTTTATCCTTTCGACTCGGAGATCTGAGAGCGTTGCCTAGCGACACGCACTGACACAACCCTTTTCCTCGGACGGCCCGAGCTCGGAGTAGACGGAGCAAGATTCCCAAGATAAAATCAAAGATGGCTGCTTGGATGAACTGTTTTCATTGTGTTCGGGCACTTTAGTAGTTTAAATGACTATTTCTGTCACTCATATTATTGCAATACTTTACCACGTCCCTATCACTTTCTGTGGGTTTGGAAGTTGTCACCCGTGTTTTTAGCTCATTTCCTATTAGCTAACATGTAGAAATGATTTACTATCACACGATACCAACACTTTTACTTCACTAATATAATGAATTATGCTATTTATACATAATTCTTCCTCAAGATTGTGTAGCACAGACTTACTTTGGAGCCTGACACTTGGCCAATGCTAAAACAACAACAGCCTTGTGGTTAGAATCCATGTTTTCTCCAAGCTGGACAATCAAAACATTAAAAAATGACTAAAGCTTCTACGTGAGGTCATATCCGAGTCTGACTTGGAAGGACAAACGAACGCAGGGTTAGTATCATGTCTGTTCAGTTGTCTTATGTCAGTCAAATAAAAACAAATAATGCAAGGTATTAAAATGAGCTTGGCCGCCGACTGAATGAGTTAAGCACAAAACTTAAACTTTTATCTTGTTCTAAATTAAAGATGACAAATGAGCTCCTCTGTTTCCCATTCCTCACTAAAATAAACCAAACTGACTGGACGTATCTGTTTGGAGGAGGAGTGAGGCTGAGAAATCTTTTAAATATACATACAGAAATATTTATATAGAGAGATCTATCTGGAGCCAAGGGTTATTTTTAATGTACATGTTTTATCCATTTAAATAAAATATTTGTATTTGGATGGTGGCGAGTCATGATTCAAATGACATTTAATGCAAACTTTAATGAGCTCAAAGCCATAATACATTTTCTAGTCAAACACCTCCCCTGAGTGGTGATTTAACCCAACACACAACCTTTAAAGAAGTGACCTTTAGTTATGGATACTATTATGGATTATGTGCACTCCCAGTCTGGAGCTCAGGGGCGATCTTCTCTTCCTCCTCTTCGTCTTCTTCCTCCTCTGTATCCTGGGTGTACATCACAGCCTTCAGCGGCTAATATTCCAGACCTGTCCCTCTGCTCTCTTATCTGTTTAAACCATATATTGCCTTTTCCATGCAGCAATTTCCCCAAAGTTATCCAGCCTCCCCCTCCAGACTTATGAAGATCAGCTTTTATTGGCTCGGGTGCGTGAGAGTGGATAGAGAAAGGTATGAGGGGCCGCCAGCTCAGACATATAGGTTTATTTATAGAGAAGCAGCCCGTTCAAACAGACCATATCTACAAAGAGCGGGGGACATTTTGGGAAAAGGTCAGTGATAAGTCCATTTGTTCAGTTCAAGAGTCCCAAAGCGCAGATAAATTAAAGTACAAGTGTAACATTCAAATGCGTCTCCGCTCTAGTCTCTAAGAGGAATCGCCATTAGTTTGATTAAAAACCGTATCTCCAACACTCAACTTGATGCATATTGATTAATTCATTACCATTTGAACCATATCCAATTGATTTGGTTTCCATCTCAGTGTATTTTGTAGCACGGTGCAGTTTCACACAGCTTGAGTGACAGCTGGATTTTCCCGGGCGCAGATTGGAAAGGTTGTAATATGCCAAAGGCCTGGTCACGCTCATAAAACATCATCCCAGTCATTTGGAAATATTGAAACCATTATATATGGTGGATTATGGTGATTCTAGCAGTTTTATTGTATTAGATATAGAGCCTTCCACAATTATAGAGCTCAGGATCAAACTTAAAATATTTTAGCTATTGGCAAGATGTGCAAAAAGTCCACAGAGATCAGGAAAAAGCAAAAGAGAAGTAAACAAAAGAGCTGGGGGACAGTAAATAAGCAGCTAGGTCACTACAGCCTTAAACATGTGCACCAGCTCTCTCCAGAGGTGATACAGAAAGTTTAGTGTCAGTATCAACAACAACACAGTAAATTCTGTATCTTCCATTGTTTTTAAAGGTTTTGTTTCACTTAAAATGACTCTTGTGACCTTTAAGCCGTGTTATAATGTTGCACCTCCTCAGAAAAAAAAAAAAATCATAATACCTGGAGTTGTGTTTTGTTTCATTCACATGTTTAAATAACCCTTTATTATTAGCCTAAGCTCAAAATGCTCTGTTCCAACCTGTGATGTCATGAAGTGGTAGTTTTCAAGTGAACAGCTCCTTTTACCTTTACTTCAGTAGAGATTGGCAATTCCAGGACTAAAATCATCCAAACGATTCTTGCAAAAATGTGGAGTTTAAAAACACAGAGATTTCAGGCTGGACTCGACAGGTACAATATCATCTGCCAAATCTAGGTTGACCTTCACGAGCCCCAGTGCTGACTCCAGAGAAACCAGAAGAGAGGGACACGTGTGAGCTTCATGTTGAGCTCAGCGTCTTCACTGTCATAACTGTCATTTTAATTTTGTGCAAAGATAAAACAGAATCACCATCTTCAGCACAGACAGAAGAAAGTTCCCCCACAGTAACCACGGTAACATCACATTTTCCTGAAAATAATTTAGATGCACAGTAGGGGCATAATTATGTAGTCTAGGCTATTCACAGCTGTTGAAAGAAATATCCAAACTGAAATACTGAAAATAATGTCCTTTGTCAAATTCTGAAAGTAATTTGGTCCACCAACCAGTCATGTTAATCATGTGATATTTAGTCTTTTCAAATGACAACAATCACACTTTTGGGCTGGAATAATTTCACCACTTTCTGATTCATTCTGAATCATTTCACCACAGTTCATTGTTGTTGACAGAGAACATTAAACTTTGTGCCAATGTTCCTTTCATGTGGATCGACCCAGTAATTATTTGCCTGAGCAGCCGGTCCATGCTACATTCTGTTTGATTCCAGAAGGGACTGGAGCTTCACCACAGCTTCTGTTAGCAGTGGAGCACGAGCCTCTCAAATGAAGACCTCACCTTTTGAAAATCCTCCTAATAGTCCGAACAAAATATTTAACCAAGGTTTTTGATTCTGCTAAATTGGTTCTTTCTCCATCCTTTTTGTTGTTTTGTTATTTATTTCACTTTTTTTTAAAAGTTAAGCAGCCATGTTTGTGTTTGACGCAGATGGATCATGTCTCTGATTGGTTAATCTGCCTGTCAGTTACTCCCTCTAAAATCGGGGACAGATCCACTCATCTTTGTAAAGTTTTGTCAAATCGTGTGGTTCTAGATGGACAGGTAAAGTAATTACTGAGATATTAGCTGCAAACCAAGTCAACAAATCTGCAAGCTGACAGTTAAACACTTTTTTTATAAAAAAAAAAATAAATTAAAATATGGGTTGCCTCACTACAGTTATATCATTTAAGCGGATCTTGAGGTTAAAATATGTCTGCTGCATACTGCCTCAGTCAGTCAAGTTGCGAAAAGAACTTAGAAACGCATCATTGTGAATAATTAGGATGCTTTGAATGGGTAGGGTAAAAGAGAAGTAACCACGTTTAAAATAAACTAGTCACCACCTGTATATTATTTAGTTCCATACTTTTTTAAAACAAGCCTTTTCATTTTAGATCATCTGATAAATTGACTGTTCAGCTGTAAATAAATTCCTTATCTTCCTGACAAACTGCTAAATATAACTGTATTAAGTCTCTTTCCTGAGCTTTAACCTGAATTTGAATAATGCAAAAGTTTCTTATTTGCATGCCGACATCTTCACGGCTGTGCACCTGCAGCCTGTCTCCCTCCATCACCTGCGCACCTCCGCTGTGGTCGCACACATCACTAACAATCTCATTTATCGCCCCATTAATCGCCACAGTGGTGGGCACGGGCGAGGGAGGCACGGCTCCTCTCTGTGGGCGGGTGTCTGTGTGTTGTTGATACCGGCACTAAACTTTCTCTATCGCCACCGGAGAGATTTAAAATAGTACGAGACGTGTGCACAGACTGGCTAATCACTGTCGTGCTCTTCTGTTTTTCATTATTTACATTATTTATGAACTGTGCGCTGTGATTGCAGTCGGGCTGTGTTTGAACAGGTTTCAGAGGGTTCATTAGCTCTCCTGAAGGAACTGTATGTGGCCTGTACTTTTGTCGTTTTAAAAAGGAAGTACTACAATCACAACTGAACCTATGTCTCCAGAGGCTTAAAGGAATAGCTGTAAGTCAGTGTTTATGCACCACACTGCAGATGGGGATGACGCACAGATTCATGTCAAAAACCCAAACTATCCCTTTAACCTGCAGATAGACACATTCAAGTTTGTCTCATTCTGTATGGACAGAGCAGGCCTCATGTGAAGCTCAGAACCCCCAGAATTCCCTCCTTGAGCTGCAGAGGCTGCACTAGCACTGACTCAGGACTGTCTGAAGGTGCTGGAGTTTAGGGAGCGACTGTTCAGATCAGAAACAGACATTTTAGGTTTAAACCACAGACTGTATAAAGAAATGGACGAAAAGTGAGTGTGACGTCACCCATAGTGAAGCTCACTGAGGCTAACAGTTATACCAGCTAATTTGAAGCCAAAGTCTATATTTGGAAATCAGAGTATGAATATCTAAGGAACCCTTTCGAATAAATAACGTTTAAAATACTGAAGTACAGCGTCATAAAATTCCGAAGGTCACAATTAAGTTTGTAATAAAAGGACAGAAATGTGACTTTAAAAGATGTAATTAAAATTTATTAAAAAGCTAAAGGGGCAAGTAAAAATTTTAAATGATTTATTCTATAAAAAACAGACAATAATTAAAGCGATAAAGGGGCCAATAATTATGAATACACTACTAAAACAGAAATAAAACCTTGCAACTCCTGGGCAGAGGAGCAGGTCCTGAAACAGAAATAAATGTTAAACTCAACCAAGCAAGGACGATTTGAGAGGGGTAAGACCCACCCAGAACCAAAATAATAACGAAACAAAATAACGAAAATAACTCCCACACAGTCACAGCAAAATAACTTAATAAAATAACAAAGTGCAGACTAAAAGGTCTGGGCTAAACCCTCCCAAGTACGATGCAAGAACTTAAACAAAACTAAAGCTAAAAGCCCAACTAATAAAAACTAATTTATTTAGGGTGCAGTAGAGCTAAGTTTAAAATTCATATAACATAACTTTAAAAAAAACAATAAAAAACCAACCCATGATCAGAACAGAACAGAACAGTGGCAGACCAATCCTGCAATACAAAAGGACAGACAAGTGTTAAAAGGAATAAAGCTATGTTAAAATCTTAGGTTAAAAACATCTGTTCTACCTTCAAATCTCAAATAACCAGGGGGAAAAATACGCCACTGGCTACTTTAGCTCTAAAAATATAGTTAAATGGCATTAAAACTGGTTAAAAAGCTAAAATAGTGCAAATGAATCTTACATCTGCAGAAGTCGGTACCGAGGCGCTGTGGCTTGGCCTGTTTAAGCCTGTGGCACAGGAAGCTGGCGTCAGGTGATTTCAAAAGTAAAGACTCCCCCTGCTGTTTGCCAGATTATCAAGCAAAGAGCCATTCAGGAGCAAGGCTGTTGTAGGTCCCGCCCCTTCCTGCTCACACGGCAAGTTTGGCAGGGACCGGCAGGGATCTCGGGGAAAAAGAAAGCACCTCTTGGTCTACTGAATGGCACCCAAGCTCACTTCCTGTTTGGAGTGTGGTGTCCAGTTCCATACACATACTGTGTGTATACACTTTAAACCCATTTACTGAAACTGGCAACAGAATTGGACCAATTCTGTTGCCAGTTTCAGTTGGCCAGGCTATATTTGATTTGAACATTTACCTCGTATCTGGGGATGAAGGTAGATCATGTTTACGGAAATTAAAATAGTTGTACCAGATTTTTACAGCCTTAAACATGTGCACCAGCTCTCTCCAGAGGTGATACAGAAAGTGTAGTGTCTGTATCAACAACAACACAGTAAATTATGTATCTTCCATTGTTTTTAAAGGTTTTGTTTCATGCAAAATGACTCTTGTGACCTTTAAGCCGTGTTATAATGTTGTACCTCCTAATAAAAATAAATAAAAATACCTGGAGTTGTGTTTTGTTTCATTCACATGTTTGAATAACCCTTTATTGTTAGTCTAAATTCAGAATGCTCTGTTACAACTTGTGATGTCATGAAGTGGTAGTTTTCAAGTGAACAGCTCCTTTTACCTTTATTCCAATAGAGATTGGCAATTCCAGGACTGAAATGATCCACATGATTCTTGCAAAGATGTATGGAGTTTAAAAACACAGTGGAGTACTTATATTAGTACCACATTACATCACAAAGTGGAACAGAGCTTTTTCAATTTCAGAGAAGAACTCATTTTTTGTTGTTATTATTATTATTTAATTTGTTTGTTTATTTCACTTATAAAGCATAAAAAGACATCAACTGTGTCACAACATCCAAACACAGGAAAAAAATGAAAAAGGAGCCGAAAGAAAAGTCGTCTCATGTTCTCTGCCCGCTTCACTTCTCCAGACACATCAACAAAGAGAGTTTCTTCAAAACATTTCAAATCAGTACATTTCACTTCACTCATAATTAATCATCAACTGCGACCAGAGATCATCACTTTCATGCACAACACTTAGTTTTCTTTTTCATATATACATGTTGCACTATATTTTATGTATTTTTTAAAATACTGTTATTGTACTTGTTCCTTTGATTCCTTTGTCAAGATTATTCCATAAATGAACTCCTTTTACAGCGAGTTTGTGTGTTCAGCATGTGTAGGCTTTAGTGCGCATTGAGGCCACCTAAAAGGGGCACGGTCATCGGTGTTTAGTCCCACAAGATTCTTTGGAATTGCTGGCGAAATTATCAAAAAACTGTCAATGCTGAAAAAACAAAATACTTATCAGAAATAGTATCGCAAAATCTTAACAAGCATAGGGTACTTTTTAAAACAGTAGATTCTGTACTGAATCCTGTCCAACCCACTATTTTAGAATCTTCTTGAGAAGCTAGTGAGGAGTTTTTTTAATTTCTTTTCTGAGAAGGTGGCTGCCATTAGGGGGCAGCATTTCAACCATTCTGACTTATCCCTCAATAACTATACACTGCCCAGCTGTCCCTTCAAACTATTTAGTACTGACCTTTTAATTGTTTTCTGTATTTTATTGTTTTTATTCATTGATTTTATTATAATTCTATCTGTTGATTTTGTTAGTCCCTTTTGTTTTAACATGATTGTGCTGACTTTTTGGAGTGGGATGTTTTGCATTGCTGTGTGAAGCACTTTGGAAACATTTTGGTTTATAAAATGTGCTATACAAATAAAGTTAGATTGGATTGGAAGTCGTACAGCAAGAGGAGCCGGGTTATCACTGTCGCGAGCCAGGCCACGAGAGGAGAACGGCAGCACCGGAGCTGCAGAGCACGATGAGGCACTAGATCGTATGGTTGGCGTCAAGCTCGGCGATCAGAGTCGTGGTGCGGTCGTCACTTACGCGGCCTCAGACAGGACCCCTCGTGTGCAGTGGGGTTTGGGTCACGATGTTTGGAATGCCGTTCTAAAGCCCCCCGGCTCTTGCTGGCTGCGAGCCTCCGTGACAGCTACGTGCCGAGAAATGACCTGTTTCAGGGTTTGTGTGGACGTTGAATTCGACGAGGCCTCTGGTCCTGCCTGGGTGTTACCAAGCTGCATACCTGTTAACAACTGTACGACCCAAAACTGAAATGTGAAAGTGAACTCAATTGAAATGGGATATAAAATGCTTAACTTTTCCATTACTTTACAGCTCCTACATGAGCAGAATTGAGCTTTATTCTTAGCTCTAAAAATGAAATATTAATCTTTTCCTCTCTCTTTATGGTTTTATAGTTTTTTAACATTCAAAATCCTGTTGGTGCATTTATTGTCGTCTCCTTTAAACAAAACACCTTATTTTTAACATTCAAAATCCTGTCAGTGGGTTTATTGTCGTCTCCTTTAAACAAAACACTTTATTGTCTTTTGTCCTGCAGTGTTTCGTGCAGAACATTTGTTTGTCCAGGTGGGTGGGAGGTTTACCGGGATCAGAGACATGTGAAAATAATCAGAAATAATCAGAATAGCCTCATGAGAACTTAACAGAACGCTGTAGGAAAAGAGACTAAAATTCCATGACTTTTCCAAAACTTTCATTAAATTTACAAAATTCCATGACTTTTTCAAACATGGAAAATTACATTTTCAATTTCCCTGACATTTCCAGGATTTCCATGACGGTGGGAACCCTAATAAACTAAGCATAAATCCAAATGTAAGTCTCTGTTAAGTCAATTGAAACAAACTTGTGTTGTCCTTTAATCGTGATGTAATTTTCCCCTTAAATCGGGAATGGCATTGCCCAGATAATTAAAATGTGTCGTTTATATCCCAGTGCGCCCTCACCTGGTCACACATGCGAAAAAAAAAACACAACTCCAGGTCTGTTTCTGACGAGGAAACGATATGAAAACAGCTCAGAAAATAGCGCAACACGGGCCCTTTAAAGTTACACTGAGAAGCATTTTATTCATCCCTGATCTCTCTTATTACAGCATTATGAGTCTGAACGCATGAGCTGCACAAAGAGCACCAAAGTTATAGAAATGTTGATAGATTATTGCTAATGCGCTGGCTAATGTCGTGTGCGGCTGTGGTAATGCGGCTCCCTGTCAGGCGCACACACTCTTTTAAAGCACACACACTCACAATAAGAGCGTCTCTTAATGAGGGGCCCCGCTGACACTGTGAGAAGCACATTTAACTACATTAGCTGCATTCTCCTCCACAGCGCACACAGCCAGATACACCACACATATTTGTAGCAACATTAATCCAGGAATTACACCAGAGTGATGAAAAGGATTAGATTCTCAAAACAAACTGAAAATAATGAAAAACAGGAGTTGAAAAGATAATTTACACTACAAGTCAGAAGTTTGGACTCACCCTCTCATTCACTGTTTTTTTTTTTTTTTTTTATATCTTTACTATTTTACTTTTTTTTTTTTTTTTTTTTTTTATATTTACTATTTTACTTTTTATTTTTAAAGAACGCTTCAAACTGGATTCACAGAGCTGTTTTGTGGATTGAATGTCATTATTTGCGGAGGACAAATAATATGGATAATGTAGATGAGATGGTTAACTTTAAATTGACCACTTTACGAGAGGTGATTAATAAGTAATAAATAAAAGTCTCATAAAAAGTCTCATTTCGCTATATCCCGAGTTTGTATTTTGCATCTCTGTGTCCACACGGCCGTTCTGGACTTTACCAGAACATACAGATTGCCAGTCCGCCCCTGGTAGTAAACACAGAGAAATAAAATATTGAAAAAGAGGGTGAGTCCAAACTTTTGGCTCGTACTTATTTGTCATTTTTACAACTTTTACAAAGTTGACAAGGTTTCTCCAGCCCAAAGCTCTGTCTGTTCACACTGCAAAAAGATTAAGATATCAACACTTAATGGAAGATTTTTTTTTTGTTTCAAATTGTCTGTGATGCATTATAGACATGTAGCAGCCTTGTAATTATGACGACCAAAACAAAAAGAATGAAAATCCATCAACTCTGGACATGGTGGAGCCAGATAAACTTCAGCCAGAAAAAAATGTTGTCATTCAAACTCTCTACTCTTCTAATATAACTGAGTCTCTAGTGCACTGGGATTACGTGGCTTAAATTCAGATTTTACACACTCCACAGACGCAAGACGCTGTTTACTAAACCAATGCAGCAGTTCTTAGCGGCTTTTTCCAGCTGTAGCTTCCTAACAGTTTGCACAGTTTGTTGCAATGACAAGAATCCACGACCAGTTCACCACAAAGACCATTTATGAGGACACTGAAAGAAGAAGCGAAGGGGAAAAAAGAGTGAAGCCAAACGAAGGAGATTCTAGGAGATTCATTCCAGCGATGGCGTCACTGAAGCAGACGAGGGTCTAAAGACTGAAGCGCTGGAGCTAAATCACTTCTGGACAGGAAACTTCTGCTTATCATTGGGAAATGTACTTTATAAGAGCTTGACAGACATTTTTCAGGACACAAATGTGATATCCTGTATCTGAAAACCTGATTTTCAATGCAAAGAAAAAGTTTGTTTGCTGCTGCTTGTTGTATTAGTAGTTTGTTAGTTTTATTTACAAGTCCGGTGCAGCGATGAGGAGTGAACTTATTTTTAGGATAATCTACTTCATAAAAAACATAAATGTAAATCTAAAGTAATCGCCAAGATTTTGCACACATACATTACTCTCAGACTCACGACTTCATTATAACTCTGAATGTTGTGGCAGTTATGATAATAGTAAAAGAGAATAGGAGCAGCTGAACCAACAGTGCAGTGGCTGTAAAGGAGGTGGTGTAAAGAGGAGGTGGTTCTGTCGGGGAGGGGGTTTCACACATGTGCAGCGTTTGAAAAAGGACAAACAGTTGCTGTACTCTTCTATACCACCTTTAAATCTATCAGAAAATAGTGAAAGTAGTGAAATGATCTTGCTGCATGGACAGATTATTTTACTGGACAAGTTTTCTTAAAATAAACTCCCTCTTGACTAGAATGAAGTGTCTCAGAACTTTTCCCGATCCACGCTCTATATTATGAATTAATGAGCTTTGTAAACTACGTTTGGACTCATGCTTAGGCCTATTAAAGTTTCACTTTCAGTCTTCCTCAAATATCCACTTCATACATTCTGGGCTCTCCAGCTCTCTCACTCTCTTTTTGAGTTTGGGTTTGTGAAGAATCACAGTGTAGCGATTGTGTCTTTTTCACTTCAGCACTTACAGTTTCTAACACACCTTTCCTCAGACTTTTTGTGATGTTGCTAGGTAAAATGTCTTCTCTTGGAGTTTTTTGCAACTTTGAATAACAGTTTATAAATATAGCCAGCGGCAATGATCATCCCTTGCTCATGCCTATGCCATGGCCCGTCCCTACGCCATGCCATGTCTGCTCCTACATCTGCCCATGCCTATTCCCTAAGCCCTAACCCTAACACCAAACCTAACCCAAGCCTGGAACCTAATCCTGCTATTTTTATGTGGTGATTTCTTTTTATTTATTTTTTTTTTTTTTAATCCAAGATGATGGACTTCCGGTCTGAAAGAGGGCGTGGTCACAATATACATTTTTGTTCCTATTGCCATGATGCATCTGGTTACCAAATGTTTGTTTTTTTTTTAGTTTTTTTTTGTTTATTTTTTTATTGCTATGGCAGCACAAAGTGAGATGAATGTTGTGATCAAGAGTATGTGTACCAAATCTTCTGTTTCCACAACAAATATCCTATTGCCATGATGCATATGGTTACCAATTTTTATTTTTATTTTTTTTTAATACAAGATGGAGGACTTCTGGTCTGAAAGAGGGTATGGTCACAATATACATTTTTGTTCCTATTGCCATGATGCATCTGGTTACCAAATGTTTGAGTTTTTTTTAGGTTTTTTTTGTTTATTTTTTTATTGCTATGGCAGCACAAAGTGAGATGAATGTTGTGATCAAGAGTATGTGTACCAAATCTTCTGTTTCCACAACAAATAAATCTGTTCAGGCCCGAGGTATCCACCCACGATTCACGTTTGAGTCAAATCAGTCAAACTTTGTATGATTTGTATGTTTTAGCGATGTTGCCATTAGAATAACATGGAGAGTCTCTGTCTTCACTATGGGGAGATGCTCTAAGGCTGATCACACTGCAGCTTCAAGTGACCAAAATCCAGTTTTTTCACCCCTGTGTGACCTGTATCTGATCTTTTAATGACAGTATAAAAACACAGATTTGATTTTTTCAAATCCAATCCAGGTCACTTGGATATGTGGTCCTAAAACCGATACAGATGCGATCTTTTGTCATGTGACTTCAGTTTGAACGGCAAGGTCACATTCCTCCGACCTACACATCATCAACAAACGTTCTTCTCCAATGCAATATAAGCACAGAACAAGCTCACCATCAGGAGCACATCCCTCTGTCACAGAAAGAACACTCATATTCCACTGAGTCGTGTCCTTTAGTCCAACAGAAGCGGAATCGCATCAGGGAGCGAGTGTTTTGGGGTTTTTTAGTGCTTACAGTCATGCAGTTTTAAGTCTCATTTCTGTAAAATGTAAACAAATGTGCACAAAACTGAATTACATCATCAAATAGGCTGACGTGGCTCTGTGGTGGTTATGGTTTATATGTTGTAAAGCTGTAAGAAACATTTGGTTTGATCACAGCAGGACTACAGACCACAGAGACATACTCTGAGAGCCACAGCATATCTCAAATACTCCCATAACCGGGATATGGCTAATAACTGGGATACTGATGTGCAGGTATGCGCACTCCATGTTTAGGATACTTACATAAACACTGAGCCTATTGCTGCATGTGATGTTGTCATGTCCTTCAATGCACATGTGGGCCATTTTTGGGGCATTAAAGTTCACTCTGGAGATCACATACAAGTCGCATTTAAGTGGACATGTGAACGCAAAAAAATCACCCTCACCCTCTGTGCTCCTGCCCCTCTTGTAGGACCGAGCTCTGACCCTGGGGACCTCAGGCTTCTCCACCCCCCTCTGGATCTCACTACCTCAATAAATTTGTGACTGCACTGAACTCTCCACCTTCTCCACCAACCTCTCAAAATCATCTACTGAGAATCACTTTTAATGTCTAATCTGCTCTTATTATCATGTCTTTATTTTGTCTGATTACCTTGTTGATGTTTTTTCATTATTCATTAATTAGAGAAAAATACTGTACAGTCTGTGATTTAAGTGAAAATTGTGGAGAGAAGCCTATTTCTAAAATGGTTCGTATTGCGCTTTTTTCTGATCTGTTCAAATGTTGTTTCCTCATCACAAACAGACCTGGAGTTGTGTTTTGTTTCATTCACACATGTTTAACACACAAACCCTGGGAATTAAGGTGAGTTCTTCTCAAACAGGAAACACAACTGTAAAGCTATATTTCTGAGGAGGTAACAACATTATAACATGGCTTAAAGTTCACAAGAATCAATTTGGCGTCATCTAGGACCTTCACGCAGCGTTTCCCTGTGTCCCCTCCACTGCAGACATACCTGTTCTTTGTAAGCTGGCGATGGGTGCAGGCAGTGTGCGGGTGTGCGTTCGAGAGCTGATGAATGGGATGTTTAAGTGGTGTCTGGGGGAGCAGTCCCGGCGTCCTTGAGCGGCGTACAATAGGCACAAAGGCAGAGGTAGAGTGAGGAGCAGGAGGCGGCAGACAGATAAGAGCTCAACAGGCCTCACAATAGACTCTCAGCTGTCACTGTCTGCAGCCTTTAATGAGCCACAATCAAACAATGACGAGCTGTAATAAGCTTCAGCTCCCGTGTGTGTGTTTGTATGTACACACCGTGAGGACTCGTGACGAACAGCACAAACGCAAAGACGGCCATTCTCTGTAAGCACCAAAATCCTTCAAACACTATCTCATCTAATTAAGCAGTGTTTGTGTTTTCAAAAAGTTCACATTGCTCAGTAACACCATAAAACAACAGTTTGCTCAATAGTTGAATTTTCTTGGTAAACAATGTCTCATCTTGCAGAGTCTTAGACAGAGATATTTTATTAATCCTGAGGGAAATGTAAGTTTTGCTGCAGCAACATTTCCACTGCACTTCTCAGTGTCCTTTGTGTCTCAGTCAAAGGTCTCAGTGCAGTTTGGCAGGAGGACTGGTTAGGGAGGGTCAGCACATCCTCTGTCAGGACATAGTGCCGTCAGCACTAACTAACTAACCTTTAACACGCCTCATCTGAGGCATGTTAAAGGTTAATGCATATTTACAGCTTACATTATACTTTATAATCTTTGTTCAAACAGGTTATTTTTTGGAGTAGATCTATTTTAACGTTTAAACATGCTTAAGTCTGCATTTAGTGTGGACTACAGTGTTTTAGCTTTTTATTATATTAGCTAATCACAAAGGCTGCAGTGTTTTTAAGAGCCACAAAAACAAAATATGTTATTGTGCATAAAATGAGCTAACTCTGTAACTCTCCTGGGATGCTGGAGGGCACAGAGGAGAGACACTTCTGTGTGACACTTCTGTTTCCTCTGAAAGGTCTTCGGTCATATCTGATGTCTGTAGAAGCTCAGACATTATAAATAAATTGTGCAGTTCACAATTTTGGGTCATCATTACAACACGTTTAAAAAATGAAATAAAAAAATTACATACTGTGACTTTCAAATTGCATTGAAACTTTTTAACATTACTATTTTAACACCTGATTCTATTTAGTTTTATTCACACTTTCACAAAAGTGGAATGTGACTATGCTCCTCCTCCCTGTAGAATACGGGTGTCACGGGCACTGCTGTGGGTGGGCGTGGCCGGATGTACCTGGAGTTTGAGAACACTCTTCTGTTCAGTCACTTCAGCTTCACCACTGCTCCTCCACACCCGGGCGAGGCGTGTTATAGGTTAGTGCATATTTACACTTTAGATTATACTTTATAATCTTTGTTCAAACAGGTTATTTTTTGGGCTTGATATATTTTAACGTTTAAACTCGCTTAAGTCTGCATTTAGTGTGGACGTGTCTTGGTCTAGTTCTAGTGGTGCTTCGTTATGTGAAAAGCCACTGAACTAGTGTGTGTGTGGTACTGTGTGTGTGTGTGTGTGTGTGTGTGTGTGTGTGTGTGTGTGTGTGTGTGTGTGTGTGT
>JACN01025018.1:0-44060 GCA_000787155.1 Scartelaos histophorus
ATATATACATATATACATACACACACATAAAAACGACCAGAGCTTTTCCTAATATGGCAGTGTGCAAAAAGGCTACATTACTTTGGCGAATATTAGAGAACATTTGTAGCTCTTACCTGGATATTATTTTATTGGTCCTCTCCACATTATTAACATCCATCCGCACCTTATACTGCATGTAGAAAGGCAGCTCAGAGGAGTCTGTGCTAATGGTTTCAAATACAACCCCAGCCCAATATGTCCCATTATCCAGAAGGTCCAATGCTCTGCTGACCAACTGTTGTTCTGTTGGCACTGCCTCAAACTTATTCAGGTCCAGACACTGTTGAGTACATAACAAGACAATGAGAAAATAGTGAACTGAAAGTGCTAGGAAAGCAGACGCGTTCTCCAAGGCAACAGATGTCTCGCAATGAAGTGGCCTGACCAGCCAGTCCCTTCTACATTCTAATTGAATCCAGAAGGGCCTGGAATCGGACCGCAGAGCGTCCTAACTTAGTACAGTCCAAACGCAGCTGCTAATTTGTAGCATGTGGCTCTCAAATGCAGAAGATATCTCCTCTCCAAAATTCTTGTATCACAAAGAACAAAATATATCTTCTTTTCCCTAAGATAAGTAAAAGGTTGATGCTTCAGTTGTTCATTCTGGCCAAATCTGTGCGTTCATTTTTGTTATAATAAACAACAAATCATGTGTTTCTCTAATGAATCCACCTGTCAATCACGCCCAACTCAAATCAGAATGATAGGATATGGTTCTAGACCCACACAAGTGCAAAGTTTTTATATATATAGTATAGTTATTAATTCAGCATGTTTTATTTTAAATTTATTGTGATCAAATATATTCTAACAACCCCCAATATTATTAGGATTTTTACAGTATTTAGGTTATTGTTATATCCCTTCAAGAAATCTGAGAAACCTGCCATTACCTTTGCCAAATATCATTAATTACTGGCATACAAAACACCATAAAATAATTCCCTGTGAAACCAATATTCTAACAATTCAGCCAACAATGACCAATGAACCAACCAGCTAACCCGGACAACATTAGCACTAAACCAGCTCCAGAGAACATGTAATAATGACATGACACGCTGGCAAATGGCAGTTTAGCGAATAGTATCACTAGCAGCGCACTAGCTCACCACCAGTGTAGTTCAAAATGTTTTAGTGCTGCCAGAGGGTGGAAAATGGTTTGAGCTCTGGCAAAGGCACACTGAAATGAAACCCCCCTCTCTTCCCTCCTCTGTAGCCCCCCTGCCCACCATTCATGAGGCGCTAATGAGCTTGGCGTCCCGGGAGCCAGTCACTCCTGACAGCTGTCCGCACATCTCACTGCAGCAACAGTTTTGTCATTCCCAAATTCACAAGTCGTTATTGTGGATCTGGGTTTGGCTGGAAAAAATAAATTGCATTTGTTTGTGGCAGTCTGGTGAGGATATAATGGCAGGCCAGTAGGGAGACAGGTTTTAAGTTTGGTTCTGATGGTGCTGATAAAGAACTAGTTTATAAAATGCTGACAACATTTCTTTTGTAACATGATCATTTATTTTGAATGTTTCTTTTTCAAGTTCAATTTTGAGAAATTAAAATGAAATAAATTCTTGCAAGAAATATGTTTTGTCCATGCATTTTAGCACATGTACTAAAAAATAAAAAAATACATGTATATAGAAATTCTAATACTAAATACTAAATTAAAGGTGGGTAACAGCTTTTACAATAAACATTATATTTTGTTGTTTGAGGGAGGGAATCATGTTACATAAATATCTGCAGTGTTTGCTATCTGAAAATGTTTGTTTCATTCATTGAGATTATTTCAATGTGCAATGTTTTAAATGTATATTCAATTGTATTCATTTTAGACTAATGAACTTCATAGTGAATGTGATGAAATAAAAGTTTAGATAATGTTTGCACAATATATTTTTTTATATTTTGACAGTGTATGTCTAGCATTCTATCAAGTACTGGGTTGGACTTGATCTAGTTTATTGGTATTTCCTGGGCAGCAGCAGTGGCGGCAGCGACACAGTCATGGTTGCATCAAGCTGTGTGGGTCAGTGAGTGATAGCACAGGTGTGTAGTTATTGTAGAATCTCATTATAAACATGGTGCTTCTGCCCGGACATGAGTTTGTGTCAGAGTTTATGTAACCTTATCCAGAATGAAATGGATGTGCCCCTGTCTACGGTGAGCAAGACGGGTCAAAAGACTGTCAGACATCATCAGAAACAGGATGGACACGTGTTTGACAAGGACAAGAACTTTGGAAAACCAGCGAGTCTGCCCCCTTCACTCAACGCAACTGACGCAACATCCTTCTCAGCACCCAACTATATCCTGAACTTTTAAGGTGGAATGGCCCAATGAAAAACAATGCAGGTTCATAGGGAAGTTATATAGAGGAGACACTGCTTCTCAAACTGTATATTAAAGTTTTGTGCAATTTTTTACCTTTTTTGAAATATTAATGTTATTTCATGCTACCGAAAAGCTAGTAAACGGTACATCAAGGACTGTGCTAATATTAACTAAGCTTTAGTGATTTGTAACTGTCAATTGTATGTGTCTTTTTAAGTGAGAAGTCTACTGCAAAAGACTTCAGGAAGAAGTTTGACTTTTTCTTATAAACATGTTTGAGAACTGCAGAAATAAAATTGATTGACTGATAATATACTTGAAAGATATGTGTTGGCAATTCTCTATTTAGAACATAATTTGGTCAAGATGGTGAACTTGTCTTCTTTTACTTTTCAATTGTACAATCTTAAAAGAAGAAGCTCTCAACTTCCCCTGAGAGAAAATTGCAAAAAATCATCAGATATGCACTCAGGTCCATTCTCCAGTCCATCATTCTACAATACAGTTTTCATTAGGGCTTAGAAAGGGCACTTTTAAAGCTTTCACTGACCACAGAGACAAACCATCACACCTCCCACCTCTGTATGGAAGTGCGTATAGTCTTTCACACATTTGATGGAACACTATTGAGACAAAAATATGGCAGATCTGTTGAAACATGTAAGGTGTTCCAATTTCACAAGGTCTTTACCACTTGTACTATACTATGAGAGACAAGTTTTCTTAATTTCTTTCAACAAACATGCCACATTATGCCATATATCTACTGAAATATCATGAAAAAACACTAGATGCCAATTCCAGGCAAATATCCAGTTTTTCTTGGCAGCATTTGGAAGGAAAAAAGAATAAGGGAGAAAGAATAGCATTTTGAATAGCAATTTGGCTGTCACTGTCTACAGTTTTATTATTATTTATCCAACATAAAATCAGTCTGATGTGAGATCAACTTCATAGCCCATATTCTGAAGACACAATATGAACCATTTATGTCAATGCGGCAGACATTTAAATTCAATTACAATTTGCTCAGTAAATCAATGTGTGTTCTTATTCCTATTTTTGGGCAATATGTTTTATTACACAGGAGACATGGAAGAGAAACAGGGAGCTTCTAGATAACAGTGCGCCATAACCACTTGCTTTCTGCATATTATGTGAGTTGAGAATCTCATTACACTCAAAGCGTAAAAAAAAAAAATGTCTTACCCCAATAAGTGCTGAGATGCCTTTGAACATTTCTGTGAGACTTTGGTACAGGTCCCTCCAGTCATGCTGTGGCAAGCCAAGGGGGCGGTCCTCTGGGGGGCCATTGTACAGGAAGTTGGCAAGTAACGCTGCAGTCCATCTGGTTCCACTGAGACGCTGGTCCACAAGTATAGCAAATATTGGGTTCTTCAATAATCTCTAATTTTGAGAAAAAAAAAAAGAAAAAGCATTGGACTACACTGCAATGGACAATACTATCACATTGTCTTAAGAGTACATATCTCCAGTTCCTGGCTCCCGTGATAATATAATAACAATGATAAACTAATTTCAAATCATCAAATCAAATCAAACTTTATTTATAAAGCGCTTTTCATACAAAAATGTAACAAAAAGTGCTTTACAGCAAATTAAAAGCAATACACATTTCCATTCGCCCATCCCCACAACACCATCCAGACAGTCTCACACTCAGACACACACACACACACGCACACACACACACACACACACACACACACACGCACACACACACACACACACACACACACGCGCGCGCACACACACACACGTGTGCTACAGTATATAAAACTACACATGGTAAAATGAGAGGCTTGATACAGTAAAATGAGAGGCTGGATACAGATGAATTTCTCCTGCGTAATATATTTTAGGACTGTCAAATAGATCCTCGGATACTAAAATTGGGGGGTGGGTGAAAAGGGACAGATTTTTATAATTCCTGAATAGTTTTAGTATGATCTTGGTATATTCATGATAAAAATGCATCATAATTTCGTTTTCGCTATGACAATTTTCATAATAATCCACCATTCTGAAATGTATATATAGGTATCAGAACTATATATACATTCTCATAAGATAAAAAATAAATACTAAAATAATTTTGCTTTGAAACATCCTCATAATTTATTATTATTAGTAGTAGTAGTATTATTTATTTGTGATTTCAAAATGCTGTGCGTATAATTAAAATCAAGGTAAATTCTAGTATAGACAACACATTTTTTTGTATAGTCATTATTCTAGGTCCACTGCAGATGTTGTATGCATGACTACTTTACCAATAAAGTATATATTTCTAAACAAGCAGCAATACATGTGCACAATATTAAACAAACCTAAGGGAGAAAGCTATCTTATAAACTAGAGCTAGCCATTGCCTCAAGCACGGGCCCTATAATGTGAGGTTGGAGGATCAAACTGCAATTGCACTAATCATATGATAAATAATTGAAGGCGGCGCGCTTGATGTGAGGGCAAAGACGACCTCCCCACCGCCGCAACAATAAATGAATACATGGAAAACGTTTTGGCTGCTAGAAAAAAAAACACATGCTTTTGTATAATAAGCTAGTCTCCCTCCTACTGTTGGTTAAATGTGTTGAACTCCATTTAGTAGCCACAACCATTCCCATTACTCCCACCTTGTATTTGCATAGTTGCCTTCAGCGGAGAAATTAACGCCCAAGTAATGGTAGGGCACAGTAGCGGTAATAATAGTGTGATTACATAGGCTAAAATTAACCTTGATAATATAACTGTCACGTACATTTGAATCAAGACAGATGTAGGAATTGTTTACAAGATTATATGTTCTGGTTGGGATGCTAACGTCACAATGCAGCGGGGGGTAGGCAGAGGTCTGAGATCTTGGTTGAATAACAAATACCAGAATTAATATTTATGCACAATGCTACTGAGAATAAATCTGCTGAATAACAATCAATGCTTTTTTCTATTGCATGTGATGAGACTTTGTAATATTCTTGCATAAAAGTTTGTTAAAAAAAAAAAAAAGCCAAGACTACGCAATTTTCCAATACTTTACAAATACTTTTCCAGCGACTTTTACAACAACTGGAGGTGGGTTTCAGGCTTCTATGTTTCTATTATATTAAAGAGAATGCACGGTTCGTTGTCTAAACAAACTTGGAAGTAAAAATGAAAAAAACAAAACAAAAAAAAAAAACACAGGAGAGTGAAACTGCGCAGATTTCTACAGAATCAACAAGTAAAATGCTAAACTAGTTCCTTTATAGTACATATAATACAACATGTTAGGAATAATTAGAAGTTTCAAGAGATGTTTTCCTCATGTAAAAGATTTGTTAGATTGGATCAGCCAAAAACTTGATATTTGTCTGATTTATTCAATGTTATTATGTTCACATTGCAATCAAAAAGAATTATGTTATATTAGTGGTATATTGAAGTGTAGTGTAGGTATATATGTAAGAACTGAAGAAGCAGCTTGGATGAGTCTTTTGTCCAGCTGACAGAATTGAATTTTTCGATCGCTATCTATCTATAAAAGAATGCTACAACTTATTTTGTTAATATTTATACTTGGTTACCATATCACTTACGTCCTTTTCATTTGCAAAACTAAATTGTAATGCTGAAATAAAGATACTGCTAGATATGAATGATACCAATGTCCCTATAGTAAATGTCCTTCGGCCCATGTCTTCCTCATCCTCTGTCCTATCTCCGATCTGTTCGTTGTTGTGATGGTAATTGGTCCATCAACGTAAAACGCGTCTGCGACCTTGTACGACCTCTGGAGATGACGGACCGCTGGGAGCGTGGGCGGGGGTATGGGGGGCTAGGAGGGAAAGGGCGAGCAGAGAGACAGGAGAGAGAGAGGAGAGGCCGAGGCAGAGAAAATGAAGACAAAGGAGGACTGCCGGCCCATTTGTGTAAAGGTTAGGGCTAGGGTAATGAATACTCGGGCTGTACGGAGAGCCCGGTGTCTGCTCCCCTCCAGCTGCTGCCTATAAGCTCATTTGGAGTGACACTGGAGTGATGTCGGTGTCAAGGAAATACAGCGAAAGGCAGAGAGAAGCTAGCAAAGTGTCCATGTCCTCTACTTGTGCAGATAATCCATTCTGCCATTGCCAAAATTATCCTGCACTTATCCATAATTACCTCCCCCTGCTGTTTCCGCATATAATCGCAAGTGCCACAAATTAATATACATAATGTGTGCAGTAAATCCCCGTGCGGATTCCACCGTTTGCGCATGCAAGGTCACTTAACAGCAATGGCTATGTAAATGTATGTACCCTAAATGACAACATGTAATAATGAGGGAATTAGTATTAGCCCTATCCCGCAATGATAAACTATACATGATGCCCTTGATCTCAGAATATACTTGTTTAGGGATAAGTCTATTATCAAGTCACAAAAGCTTAGTGTCAGCGTGAGGTTAGATCTTCTATTTTTTTCTCCTCTTGTATTAACTTATTGTCTAGTGGTATACCAACACATTAAAAACACACTATGTAACTTTCCTAGTGGAGGATCTAGAATGTTCTAAAATTCAGCATTAAACATTAAACGGTGTTGTCTCCGGGCCTAGTTACAGCGGTGACTCTCACACAACGAATTCATGTTTTTCAAGGAATATTTTAGCAATAGCAGAATAAATTCAAGATAAATATGCCAAACAGGTAGAAAAGTTATATGGTGCATCTTTAATGAAAAATAAATGAGGGGAAACACTGAACTGAAGACTTGTGAATTCTGTGATAGATGTAGAAACTTACCCGAATTGTATTGATTTGAGTGCTATTTTGAAGAAAGTTGTACACGCGCGGTCCAAATTTCTCCCATAAATCCGCGAGTTCTTTTATCATGGCCAAGGCGTTTAATGTGCTGTTTGCCTAAAGATAAACAAAAGATCATTTACACAAGAGTGTCATTTAAAGCAAAACAAGTACACCATATTTTAGCTGCTCTGCACATATTACAAGTTATAAAATCACAGTTCGTTAATCTTGAGATTTGAGCAAACTCACTTCTTGCACCACGCGCCGAGCAGCAGGCGTATCAGGTGTGTAGAGGATTTTTCCCTGCACGAGTGGTTTAAAGTTGCCCCAAATGTACTTCAGCTCTGGTGTTCCCTCCAGGGTGTCAACCAGTCGCTGACAAAATTCATCTGGGAAACGAGGACAGGTATTACGAACACAGAAGCACAATATTAACAACAAAGCATATTTTTATTATAACTAGCTCAAAGCAATTCTGTACATAGTTGGTGAATTGGTAAATTCTGACTTTGAGGCTCAGTGCAAAAAGCACTTACTCCTGAAATAGAAGTTTCAATACAGTTGGAACAATCATCTTTTAGGGTACATTTAAATGGTAAAAAAATAAATCAGAGATAAAAAAATCAGATAATTGAAGCAATTAGATAATAGATTGGCCACCTCTATCTATATTGCTTTACCTGGAATGTTCCAAAGTCTGACATAAAATTTCTCTCTATAAAAAAGCTACATAGTGCACCTTTAAAATAATACCTTTAAAGATTTAAAATTTCATACATTTCATTTACACGACTCATCTATTCAGTGTTCACATATTCACCTTATTCTGCCCACCGACTTTTATCTCTAAATGCTCCTAAACCAAGCTTTTTTGTTTTGGCACTTCCTGTTCATGTAAAATTTAATATAAGTTTTGCCAATTAAATATGACATAAAATAGGTTCAATTGTATATAATGTTAAATGTTCATGTGCACCAAGTCAACACTGTCTGCACCGATTCTCTGGGGGGCTTTAAAACGGCTTTATCGTCTGTGTCGAACTTATGCTGCTATGCTGCATGGTGCTGTCGGCAGCACCATGCAAAACAATACAACCAGAATGATGATGTTGGCACCCATGGCAACATCCAGAATAATGTGAAGAGCTTTTACTGATAAAAATTCTTATGCTGATTTATTCTTAATTATAAAAACATGATAAATGATGATTTATTTATGTTGTAAATGGGTATTTTGGCTCTCAAGAGGATTATCCAATCAGAATGCAGAATGAGTCTCACATGAGTCTCTAATTCGGGTTGCCAGTTTCAATGCTGAAATCCAGTTAGTTTAAACCCCTTTAAAAGCCCTCTCTCTGATCTGAAGCCTCCCTACCTAAACCACAGCACCTGCAGCCATCATTAATCAGAGCTGATGCAGCGTGGAGGTGAATTCTCCAGGTCCTGAGCTTTCACATGAGGCATGGCCTGTCCATATAAAAAGAAAAACTTGTGTGTTCTCTATTTGTTAAAACACTGGAAACCCAGGTTCAGGTTTGACTGTAGTACCTATCTGTGAAACAGTAAGGTCGCAGCCTACATATATTCCTTTTAACATTTTACATTACATTGTCATTAATCTTCATACTGCCTGTTCTTTTTACTGTATTTTAACTGTTTTATGAAAATGTGTAAAAGATCAGAAATAAATCAGATTAATAACATTGTATCTTGAGGTTTACATGACAAATCAATAATCAGAGAACTCCTGAAACGATTCCCAATTATACAAGTAATCAGATGTGTGGTGTGCATGTAAGTAGAGTATGTGGTCAGTGTAAAACAGCAGTAATGCCTCGGCAAAGGGCTGGGGCAAAGTCATTAATTAACATATGGCCCACCTCACAAGACACTGTCAAACTACAGGGAAAAAAATGTACTCATGACTTAGCAGGCGCAAAAAACCCATGCAGTGGGGCTTGGAACATTATTAATTTAGCTTAACTGCCAAAGCGAATATTGTCGGGTTGGGAGAGCAGAGAACAGGTCAAATGAGGATTTCCATAGAGCTGCCACTGGAGTCTGAAGGTATTTGATTTTTTTGTTATGATATTTAATAATATACTATCCTTTCAGGGTTTTGATTCATTTGGCAAACAATACATTGCCTTTTCAAATCTGTTACCAATAGCCCTGCTATTATGACGTCAAATATCGTTTATTCTTCTTGTTCATTTTGCCGTGCGACCATTTTCTCACCATAAGGGAGATTTTAGAGGCCATTTTTGGCGCAATTAAATGTTAGCCTTTCTGCCTGCTGGTCGTCTTTCTCAGGTGCTCCTGGGAGGTCTGTGTGCAACGAGTTAATGGCTAGCCTTTATTCCAAGCAAGACCAGCTGTTCCCTCCAGCCCAACACACAAGACACAGGCAATGAAAAGCACTTCTATAGACACCATTTTGTATGCTAAATGTTGCTGTATTCTTAATTTAGTATAATGGTCAAAGGTCAAAACAACTGAAGCATTCTGGTACCACTGTATGCTAACTATGATTTGAATAGACTTAATAAAGCACGAACTAAGACTTAATTCATAATGAACACTAATATATTAGCATGATCTACTTAATTAATGCCCTAACACTAATTTATAATCTCTTAACTAATGGGAGTTTATCTGATTTTTTTCATGTATTTGAGTAAAATGTGTATTGACCCTGTTCTTGAAGTCTGCTGTGTACTGCCAGCATTTAATTACAAATTTGTTTTACTGTCTGACAGTCAGGAAGTGCATGAATGTTAGTAGTTGTTAGCATTACTGAGATGTCAAAGTCCACTCTGGCTGGCAGCAGGAGCGAGGAGGAGGAGGAGGAGGTGGTGGAGGAGGAGGAGGAGGTGAGGAATGTTGGAGCAAAATGTAAAAAGGTCAAATGCTTGTAAAAAGGTGATTAATAAGGAAGCTCGAGATGCTTACAGTAAGTGAGGAATAACTTTAGACTTTAGTTTTGTTTGCCATGTTTACTACACCTGAATCATTTATAAACCATTATAAATTAAACCTTTGTTCAGCTTTATGTACGTGTAGACTTTCTATTCCAAGAAGTCATCGTTAAATCAAACTGATAAGTGTTTTTCACTTTAGAACAAATAGCACCTTGCAGCTTCTCTAAATGACATTTCTAATTACCATGTCCTCACTCCGTCCCATTCCCAGATTTTTTTAATTCACTTGTTGATAAGTGGATTATTTTAAATGTATTTTATGTGCCCTCCTCATACGTGATCTACCACCACTGGAAAAAAGTGGGGAATGAATTGATAACGCGCTGTAAAGCGTAAAAAATGCATACACTGATATTATTAAAACATGCAAATTACAGTAAATAAGTGATATAACATGCTATAATATAACATAATATAATGCTAACATTGAATCAAGGCTTACTGGGAAGTGTTATTATCTTTATTCATGGGTTCAAGGAAAATGAAAAAGACTACTGCCATAGCATAACTTTTAAAAGAGTAAAAGGGCGCAGAATGTTGCATATAACAGGACACTGAAAGCTATAAATTGGTCAATGAAAGCCTTTTGTTATGCTAAATATACCTTCTTTGCGTCATTCAAAGACATTGGTGAGTCACGGTACAAAACAACTGATTCTGTGCTTGAGGCCGGATTCAGCTGCAGTCAAATAATTGCTTGGAGCCTCCAGTCTGCCCCTCAACTTACCTGGCAAATTTAATCAATTTGAGTCGCACCCTGGAGACCGCCTCATCGGAGCTGCTGCCAGACAACACCGCAGATGCTAAGACAACCAATCACTGACACTTTCCCGACATAAGAAATGACGCTATAGCTGACAAGCAGATGCACACACAACAAGTAATGTTTATATCTACGTTAAAAGTACATATGTGGTACTTTTCTCCATATGTACAAATCAAATATTGTCGTACAGTTGAGTAACTCTCTTATAAATTTTAATCAAATCGAGTTTCAATCAGCTTGGGGTTTTATAATTGAGAGGGCCACAGCCAATCCTCTGTCAGTAAAAAAGATATGTGGTTTGGAGCAGAGTTCATACTTTGGAGGATATTTGACAATTTTTTTGTGTTAAAAGGAAATTAATATAAAGTGAGTAAGGCTGGGACAAAATGTGAAAGTGGGTCTATGAGAATGAGATTAACAATTTTCAGATATATTAAATCATTTCTATGGTTCATTTCACAATTGCGGACTTTATTATTTTATTTTCTATTTTCGCTATTACTATCCCTATCCAGTTTATGGAATTACCACTTCTCAAGAAATGTAACTCGCTTTTTCAACTCCTTTTTTGTCTGAGCCAAATAAAAAGAACCCATTCAAAGAAAATATCACTGGATTATTTTCCACATGTGAACAGGCCATTTTATCATCTGATTTTTGTTTAGAAAATTTATACTGAAAACCATTATTAGGGTTTAATAAGACGAGAGGGGGAAAAAAAAAACGCACAAAGAATCACCATTGAGTAGGCCAGGACAAGTCTCCACTTGAGACTTGTCCTGAACGACAGGCTCCAGAGACGTTACACAAAACTTCCAATCCCAGAAAACAAAAGACTAATTATTCAAAGAGACACCGAAAGGCAAATACTCGAAGAAAGAGGGGGAGAGCGCGAAGACGATTAGTAAATGTTATGAGCGATACCGAGGGAGAGGCACAACCGGCAAATAGGCCCATATAAATGAGAGGGACGGCTGTTTTGACAACATAATGGGAAAAGCAGTGGGAGCAAATCTTAGGAACTGCAGTTAGATAAAAGTGCTCATAAAATAGTATGGTGCATAGTTTTGTTTTACTGTGCCAGAGGAACAGTTGGATGACTGTGTGAAATGCTCTGGAAGTTTCCTGGGATTAATTGGAGAGGGGGGACACTTCCAAAACCTTTTACAAAACTCTGTCTCTATTATGGCCACTTAACTATCCCTCTGAGTGCTTTCCCACTTACAAAGGACTTGTAATTGGCCATTAAACAGACATGCTGCATTTTCAACATTTATTTAACCGTACATACACCAACACAATGAGATGCCACGGCGTATCCAAAACAGCTATTAGCATGCTAACTGACGTGTTAGTGCGTATTTTGCATAGATGATAAAATGTTTTGGCTAATTCAAGCTGGCGCGAGCATGCAATTTCACTTCACAGTACAGGGTTTTTTCCTGGGACTAGAAGCGCCTTATTAAAATGTAATTTTGTGCAGTTTTCTCTGAAGAACAGATAGTTAATGAAACAGGATGGCATAGGATTTAATGAGGACACCGCTATAAGAACCCTGCAAATTCTGGGGTAGAGCTGTATAATATATTGCAAATGAATAGAAAACATCATTTGAGTTGGCAAAATTATCAAAAGATGAAATTATTTAGATGATAGAATGTCCTCTGCAAAGAACAAAATATCCTGTAATCTTTTTGTTCTTGCAGTTTAGGCATCTACAAATACAAAATTCTGAAATGCATTTTTGGATTAGTTCATCAGTTTACATTTCAGTCTTTTCTCATATATTAATGGACCTGTTATTGTTAACAATGTGCAGAATCCTACTTTTTAAACATATAATGCAACTCTAGTCACAATGCTTATCAGAAAAAAAATGCAGTTAAATATGTTTCTATGATCCTTCTGCCCTCTACACAACAGCCACTCTATTCTATGTAATTCTGTCAAATGTGTCCCAAAAGAACATCACATCTACAAGCCACAGAAGCTATAAACATGTGCAGACTAAAAATGAAAATATAAAAAGTAGCTTATTCCCACATGGACATGCTCCTTTTTTCCTTAACACTAAAAATAAATTCCAGGGGAAATGATTAAAAGTTCTTTAGACCTGGAGGGTACAGGCTCATGTATCAACATCAGAGGCACGGTCTGGGCTTGTTCTTAACTATTCAGGTGGGTGATAATAATCCATTACCCTCCAGGGGGCGCCCTAATCGAAAGCTAGATCAAGTGCGAAAATTGTAATTGTGTCCTGACATGATTATGTTCCGACAGTTACTTGTGAATAGTGGTTCAGGAAGCTTAATGTAATAAGCCCTAAAGGGCCAATACCATTTTTCCCCCATGTATTCAACGAAAACGTGTCTTGCCCGATAAGATAGGATAAATATTGTATAAGCAACTTTGAGGTCAAAACATATCTGTGTTATAATTATAAAGGGTGTATTATACTGAGTATCAGGAAATGTGTAGTTACCATGCTAGTTGTTGTCCACAATGCCATGATGTCAAAGCTATGCTGTGAAGAATGCTTATAAATTCATTGTGGATGAATAATTAGAATGGTCAGAATGTATAATGAAAGTGAGGTACAATTCGGGATCATTGTAAACTGTTCTGTTTTTCATGTTATGGTGGTAAATAATAATTAACAATAATTAATAATACATAACAAATAATTGCTGACTCCCCGTCCATCAAAATTACTAGAAGTTGCAGACCCAGCAGTGTATATTTAGAGTACAGCAGTAGTGTAGGCTTTCAGCATACTTTCTTTCACTAAAACATGGAAGCATATGCAACCATATCAGGAATAACTCACACTAAATCTTGGTTAAAAACTGAACAGAAATATTAACTTTCACAATTTACAATTTATAAACTTTACAAGACTCCCTGAGCCCCAGACTCATCACTGTGGGAGCTGTTTTTTAAAGCAGTTGAGATGGTTTTAGCTAGAATAAAATGCCTCTGTGCACTGGGGCAAGATATTTTAACTTTGACTGGCTATGGTAAGTCATTACAGCACTGACGAACATGCCAATGAGAGCTGGTGAAATACTTCACAAAATAATTTGTACCAGTTTAACTGAAGTAATTTAATGGCATAATGTTAAGTTGAAGGAAGGAGCCATGTATAATTTGCAATCATTACTGCCATTTTATTATATTATACTTTGAAGAGGGAGCTTTGATTGGCTGTGACTTGCCGATATTTTCACTTTTTTGCATATCAGCCATTAGCCTTAAAATTCTAACATAAGCCAGTATTTTGCTTTGTTTGAACACTTTAGAGCAGTATAAACAGCTTATAAACTTATGTAACTACTGTTGTCTTACCGGTCTGCAGTGAGACAGACCTGTGGTCATCACTATTGAAATATTTTATTATCATAAAGCTGATGCAGAGGAGTGCTTTTCTAGTAACATAACTAAGTTTAGAGTGAAAAATTCCAATACTTTTGTCGAAATATGACTCATCCATGGACCCAGAATGACGAAAAATTAGGAAAGTTTCAGTAGCAATTAACAATTAGCAATTAACCTTTGAACAAAATATTATATTTTTTAAATGGGGAAAAGTCCTCAAAATCTATGAATATATCAATCTCAAAATATCAGCAGAGAGTTTTAAGCTGCTCTCTATCAGCTAAGGTAAAAACCAGTCGATCGCTAGTGGGACTAATGCCAGAGCTTGTAATGGATTGTATTATGAGTTCTTGTGGAGCATGGCCTTAGCTGAGACACTGCTTACATCTAGGACATATTATAGATACTAGTGCTAACTACAAACATTTTTATTGGTGCCATTTATTGATGGTAATTTTTTTCTTTACAATATCACCCACTTATTTTGTCAGAGGTAGAACACAGTAGGAAGTGTCAATGTTTTAATTTATCTTGATATTTCTCTAAATGTGTTATAGTACAAGTACGGCCCTACCTGAGCCATTGTTTCCTGTGTTGTTGTTTAGAATGGAGAAGATGTTCGACCCTGCTCCGGCATAGCTGGACGATCTAGCCGTCCCATTGGTGAAGTTAAAGTTGTATTGGTCCCCACAAAAAAGCATGCTGCTGCTACCAAACATGTCCTGTCGGAAATCCAGTGATCGGGCAGCTTCGAGACTGGGAGAATTGTAGAACTCTCTGAACTAAATACAGAAAATTTCATGTGTTACTTCATTGGAAACAAAATCTGCTATAAATACATTAAGTTATTATTGATACTTACAGCCCCCAAAACTGGTGCTACATTTCTTGTGATGCGTCGAAAGACTATAAAAGTGGACAGTGGATCCACATAGGCTGGTTGTGTCTGGAAAAAGAGGCAGTTTTGACTTTTTATTTCAACTGTTACACCCTCGTCTGTGCACAACATAAACAACTTGTATAGCTGGTAAAGTAGATGGTAGCTTGTAACAAAACTCTGAAATGTGATACTTTTTGTAAGATCTTCAGTCCATGAGATGTTTGTCATTATTATTACAGTGAGCAGGGTCATTTCTCCACAAATATGGCCTATAACTTAGCTTGATCGTGTCACCTGCTTGTCTCCATGGACACAGATAGGTTTAAAGGAAACAACATTATAACGTAGATAATAAATTTGCATAATATGGGCCCTTTAATGCCACACTGTTGAACGTCCACTCCAAACAATAACATCATGGAGACAGGCAGGCCACAGACCCTCCACAGGAAAAGTTACACATTTAAAACATCAAACACATAATTCAAATATTTACGTTCATGAAGTCATCTGCAGAAAAGAGATATCCCAACGCAGGTTTATATCTACCCCAGACATCCTCTGTCCAAAATCTAAAATAAACGCTTAAACCCTGACTCCTCCTCTTGTCTGTTATCAAAACCATTCTGCGACCGTCAAGCCTTAAGTGTGAAGATTTGATGTTCTTTCCCATCCATTGCTTCAGGCGCCAAGGATTTTTTTTCTCCGTAGCGTATCTTGTCTGCGCCATTTCTTCTCCTGTGTTTGAAAATGCCTGAGGGCTTAAATTGTTCAAATGCTCTCCTCTACGAACTTCCTGCCTTATCACTTATTTATTGGATTTTCTGTCCCATATATTTTCTCTCAAAGATAAACTCAAAGGAGAGTGTGCAGGCTTTCATCATCCCCAAAAGGGACCGAGAGATTTTTAAAGGAATTTGAGAAAACATTGATTCTGATAAATAATTTCGTGCATTCCCGTAAAATCAGCGTACGGTACACAAAATCTAATTATTTTTTGATCCAAACTGTCAGAATGTATATATATATATATTAAAATATGAAACAGCCATAATGGAGTTAGCTTGGAAATCCATTATCTAATTCATTCTTTTTACACTAGAGACAAAATATAGCGTTTAGTTTTTAAATTGGTAGGAGCTGAGTATAACTGTAATTAAATTAAATGTTCTGTAGGCCCAGAGAGATTAGCAGCACTGTGTCTACCTCTAGTACTTCCTTAATCTAGGGAAAATGTTTCATATTACTCTCTAATTGGTGTAATATGCATGCAGGAAATTACACTGTGCAGTCACCTTTACATTTTCATATATATTTTCTGCACTGAAAGAATGTAGCAATAATTTTTCATAAAGAGGCTTTCCAGGTGGCCAACATGCTTTCCACTGCATTATTCATTCACACTCCTCAATCAGTGGTGGCAGAAGAGACTATATAGCCACGACTGCCATGGGTTAGACCGACAAATGTGAGGCTACCAATCTGAGGCACTGACCACCACCATACACTCACATATACACCATATTCAAAAACAGGTTGCTAGTTCACTAAAGGAAAGGACACAGTGGTATGCAATGGTATAGTAGTGAAATGTTCTTAAAAGAACTGTATGTAGCCTGCATTCTTACAGTAAAAAACTGAATCTGGGTTGCTACTGCCTTAACCTGCATATGGGTCAATGACATAAAAAGGTTAAAATTTCATAATAACTTCCCACATAACTGTAGTACCCCTGACCTCCAAGGAACCAAATTCTTTTTTCAGAAATCATTAGTTATTCTGCATGTTTTTTGTACTTCTGGCATACTTTCTGAAGTGTTTTATTCCCACATGAAATTTCAGCATTTTCCCCCATAATATACTAAAAAATATTGTCTGAGCTTGTCCATTTTTTTCAAATATCCTGTTTTCATGTTTTCAAATATCAATATCATGTTTATATTATTCAGAACTTGATAAATATCCCAACCATGTTTTAGAAAAAAAAATAAAAAATGTTCAGGTTTCATGTACATGTACCTGGCATTGTAAATATTTGAAAAAGTTCAATAGAAACTACATTTTAAAATTTGCCAGTTGAAAATCCTTATACGTCATTGACCCATATAGAGGATATGTAAAAAAAAAAAAAATGTTCTCAGTATATGGACAGGTCTCATTAGAGAATACAACCACTGAGATACAGAGGCTGCACTAGCTCTGATTCATGAATGATGGCAATTGATGAAGTTATTTACAATTTACAATTACTCACAAAAAAGTAGCAGTAGAGTAGTTTTACTTGGAACATCAGAATGCAATATCTTTTCTGAAGTAAAAAAAAAATCTGATGAATTCATTATTTGATAAGGTCATTGACTCCATATTGTGTAATTAACAGACACACAACTGTGACGTCCTTGTATTTTTTTTCAGCAGCTCACTACATTTGTTTTTTTCTACTATCCAAACCAAAAACATGTTCTGATTTAATGGTGACAAGCTGCAAAGAATTCAAAAACAGACTGGCAACTGCACACACTTTTTGCCAAAACATTTCCACAAGTTTCAAAGTGTCCGACATATTTTGAGATGAGCTTGTTGTTACCTCGGATACCACTTTTCTTGGATCCAGGTTTTGCAGCAGTGCTTGTTGTGCATTAATCAGTTGCAGCGGAGACAGGGAACAGCTGACTTTCTGAAAGGTTTCTCTCTCGTCCGGGCGGCTAAATTGGATGTAGTCATCTAGACTAGTCCCCTCACACCAGACACGCCTCAGATTCTCAGGTGTTGGGACGTCAATTTTCTAAGAAATATACAGAAAGTTGACAACAAAAACTAACAAAGAGAAGATCCAGGAGAGTGCATCTGAGGGCTTGGTCATAACAATATATCAAAAATGTTAAAGGACAGATGCTCTTCAAATACTAGGTCTACTAGGTAATAATGTGTAAATATGACTTACAATTCAAAAATGAATGTAGGCTGGGGCAAACAATAACAATAATGAAAATCCTGGACATTTCGTGTACTATGTAGAACTATATGCCATTTTGGTGAAAATGATTTAGTGATTTTTCTATTTTTGATTTGACTCTATGATTCTATGCCCATTCCTCCAATTAGTCGGTTTGTCGTGCTCTGGAAGGTGAGGGACAGGTGACTTCACCCAATTACAGTTAATAGTGCACTACGTAACTTTTCTGGAGGAGGGTCCACAACCTGCTTGTCTCTATCAGATGTTTAAGTTTTGCCTGTTTCATAGTATGACAATGATCTTTTTTCAAAATCTGTATAGAGACAATCTTGACTTGGTAGCCAACAGGTGCTGTTATAGGTTAAATCTGTAGACAGGTGAGTTCAATCAAAATATTACATGTTTTCAATGTATTACAGTAGAATGTTATTTAATAAATGTAGGTAGATAAGCAGAATTCCACTGTGGAATTATGCTGTGTGAAGGCAATGCAATAAAACCGCCTTAGAAACATGTATAACCCCCAACAGAACAGTTGCATATTGCACCAGGGGATGGCTTTAGTTACTGCATATCTAGGGAATAGAAGGATACTTAGTATGAGTTGTCATGAAATTAGAATTGTGATCTAGGCACCACAAAAATCACGACACCCCCTGTAATTTCCATTAATGTTTACAACTACATATTACAGGGACGTCATAATTATGTACGCTGGGATTTAGATATGGGAACATTACTCCAACATGAAGGCGACATGGGCAACAGGAACTGATGTTTTGTCAAGGGACAATGGGACACTTTATAATGAAGTCCATAGAGTCAACATTTGTACTAAGAAGGAGTAGCTTCTAAGAACCACAGGGAACATCAAGTGTTATCCTGGTTTATCAGCACTACAATATACTATAGGGATTCATATTTTTATTGAGATTCAGATTTAGTTTTTTTGGTTTGTTTATTTCAAATTGCCAAAGATCAGTCTTTAATTGAGATGTCAACCACCACTCCTCTGTCAGTAACAGAATGTGTTTTGGAGCAGAGTTCAGACAGATTTTTGGATGTTGAATGGCAAGTATGCAGATTCTGTATTGTTTATGTTTGGAAAATTAAAGTTTTATCATTGGTTTAATGGTTTTACCCTGAATCCATGCTGCTGGACTGGACAATAGTGGGTAAAAATAGCAGACATATTCTTTAACTAGTGTTTTTAGTACATTCTTAGCATTAAAATTCTGAATTCTTCTGTAATGAAATCAAAATTGAAAGCAATGTCCGTTTGTTTTTGACAGACTAAATGAAATGGAAATGAAAACTGTGATTGACTGATACAATGCAACATCACTGATTACATTTTTGGTCATTATTGCCATTGCCTTAATACCGATACAAGGCCAAAACAATCATGATTGACAGATAATTACATTCAAGTCACTCTATTATGATGCTAACTGAAACTCAACCACATCATACCAAACATGCAATCACTGATTTGCAATACAAGCAAGTGAAAGATGTCGGCACATACCACTGGGGCAAAGCGGCAGTGAAGGGAGCTGAATGAGGCCATTTGTATGCATTATAGGGTGTCAGCAGATTTGTGAAAAGCTACTCACTGGATTGATCTTTGCGTTGAGCAGGCTTTGGATGACTTCTGGTGGAACAGACAGATCGTCTCTCAGGTATGTGGAAAAAGTCTCATTCTCTCGCAGGATTGTACGCAAGATCACAGGCTGAGCTGAGGACAAGAACAATGCAATTTAACTTCTTAGAACAAAAGTAACAACTGTGGGGCACTGTCTGTGGAAGCACTGACGGGAAATTCCTATGTTCTGACTATTTTTTTCTATTCCCCGTCTCATTACATTTTTTTAGAGCCTGGAATGTTCCACAGTACCAGGTATTATTTTGGCATTACTTTTGTACCTTTAGGTTTTACTCGTGTTAAGGGTTAGGGAATGTCAATGCATTTGTTGACCATTTTTCAAGAATCATTAAAAACTTGAACAGGCCTGAGCTTACAACACAATGTGCATGTATCACACAGGGTTGCCATACCACAGCTTGAGAAATGTCATATATAATCTGACTATCATTAAATTCCAAACTGTTGATTCACTTTTACTAAAACTAAGAGTCTGGAACAGCAGAGAATAGCCCAATTGATTTCACATTGCGTCCTCAGTCTAGACAAAACAATGGCTTCTTATAAAGGAGGTCCATCTTCAAGTGTATTCATGCTCTGTGGGACCTCTCCGATCCAGAGCCATGATAGAGACATTGTTTAATTAGATTAGTCGTTTGCAGATGTAATAAATGGAAATCAGCCCATTATTAGAACAGGGATGTAGAGATGGCCCTCGACTAAGTTATTCAGAGGGGGAAATTGAATAGCATGGATTGTCCAGAATTAATTATACGTCTGTCTTGATATTGCTTTGCACACCTTCTGATCCAAACATGTGTTGTTATTATAAATCTATTGAAGGTTGCGTAGTAGGATCATAGGTTCTTCTTCTTTCTAATTGAAGTGACCACCCTAGTCTTTTAATCAACCTTTGGTAAAAACAAAAGAGGACACAACAATCGCCCCTGCCATTCTAGTCTCTCGATAGCTCTCCATCCCCTATTCTCTACAATGACCTTTAGTCTCCCAGCCACAGACAGAGAATCCCATTAATTATGCTTAGGTTTTGATCTTTGATGGATTTAATCTTGTATATTACTAGCCGACGACCCCGAATATGCAAATGAACTGTGAGGCAACTGTCCAACAGCGTCGCGGCCCCAAACACCAACCCGGCCCCTCCCCCTTGTGCTACTTTGCAAATTAAACTCCGTATGAAAATCTGAATATCATCAGATTAAATTAGGCTAATGCAAAACAGCATCTTATCAAGACAAACTATCTGTCAGTCCGAACGGCGAATTGCACCATAAATAATTCCCACGGCATTGTTTTGGAGAAATAAAAGGGGAATAACAAATCGTCAGACTTGTCATCGCCGTGAAGGGGATACTTTTGTTGATGGAGAGCACTTAACGAAGATGTAGCAAAGGGGGACGTTACAACAGTGCGCCATTTACAATAACAATTATTGCCGAAGCATGACTCAGCACTGATATGACAAGAAAGGAAACTCTTCGACCTCGTTTCCGTTATGAGGCAGTTGTCCTTTCGCTTTATTTTATCAATCCACTACAGTAGTTAAAGAGAAATACCAATAACATCTCAAAAAATTACAAAATCAATAAATTACAAAATTAACTTTCTAGAGGTGGCACGACTCTTTATTCCATGGAAATGAAAGTTAAGACTATACTTCCAAACATTCTCTAGACACATTTTTATGTCATACTGTCAAATTTTATAGCCAAAGGAGCAACATTTACATAAAACAAGTGACAGTAATTGATTGAGCAGGCTTGCATTTCCACAAACCTTATTCAGTAAGGATTTATATTTTCTACATTTTTTCAGTGTAATCATGTTAACAACTAGCATGCTCATGTGAACTTCCTCGATCGATCAGTAAAATGCTTTCTAACCTGTTATAGAACATATTTGTACTGGGGAAAGACACATTGACATTTTGCTTAAATACATTTGGAAATCAGAATTGAATCAGAACTGTGAGACTGGACTTTACTGAAAGGTCTTTTAGGCAGAAAAATCCTACCAGTTTCCATCTGAAGAGAATTCCAGTGGTTCATGTCATCAGCCAGCACCTTCACTTTACTCATAAAGGACCTGTTCACGAGAAGATGCTGCAGCTCCATCAGGATGCCAGAGATACTGAAACAACAAAAAGATATGATCCCTGTATTATTTATATTATATTATATTGTTATTGACTCAATATGCACTACGTTTTATCATAAGAACTAAGACATACATGGAGTTGTTGAAGTTGTTGACCTGTCCCGGAGCCTCCCCTCGTGTTGGGGAGTGGAAGCAGGGATTATTAATGTTACACATCATTCCCTGTACCCACGGCAACACTCCGGCTGATGGCATAGGCTTATTCGGGTAATGACCTGAAAGAAGGATAAAAATAACATCTTTAGCTCGACGTTATATGTGTCAACACTTATAATTGTTGTATTGCATCAACTTACACTGGGCTGCGTTCAATGGCTGGACAGTGAGGCGTACCCACACCAGTATGAGGAAGAGCAAGAGCGGCCATGTGATTTCAATTACAATTCGGAACTGAAAAAAAAAAGCAAAAAGGAAAATTTGTACATATTCTTATTTACGATGCAGGATAGCCTAAAAAAATGCTTACTATGTGGTGAGTAGCGTACACATTTTTTCCTAGATTTAAAGAAGGGGTACCTGAGTTGTTTTGGGTTTTGTTGTAAATGAGTCAACTTGGCGTTTCCCCCGAACACATACAAGTACATTGTAAAAGCAATTTCATTTTGCTTTTACAAACATTGAAATTGAAATTGCAACACAGACTGGCTGCGCTCCACAGATTTGACCTGTAACTTGACATAGTGATATCACTTGCTTATTTCTGTGGAGAAAGAGTTTATTGCTCTACTGGGGAACATTTTATGCAAAACAATAACTTCTCCACAGAGACAAGCAGGCGGCATAATGTTATATATCTTTAAAGATAGAGTCCAGCTATGACAATAATTTGCTCTAAAGCATTTTCTGCTTTACTTATAAATACCAAAAATTCTCTTTGTTTTACTAGAAAAATCTTATGAATTTGAATAGGATACTTTGTAAATGTAATTGACTTCTTAGTGTGAGGTTTTGTTTATACTTTGAAACACATTCAGAAGATCTCCGAGCATTTCTATGATTGGAATAGTACAGTTACTTGGAGTTCAAAACCTCACACTTCCCTGTACAAAAGAACCAGTTCCTCTGAGTGTTAGCGATGTGGCTCACATCTTGCTTTAATGGCAGAGATAGTATAATACTGGCTTGCAGCCTTGGTCCCAAGGGACAGTGTACGCTTCTCTTTATTTGAACCCCTGGGAATAGAGTCCACACAGATTTGAATGGGTGCCCTCAAAGCTTTATTTGGTTGCTAGGTTATTTCTCCCATTTTCCTGCTGCTGGCCTTGAGCAATATTCTACCAACAATATTTTCTCTTTTTTTTCATTGCACATGACAAATTCTTGAGCATTTTCTCCACTTTTTACCAACGTATAGTTCTGGTACAATTTCAAGTAAGGATGTTATGGTTAAAGTGAAAATACATCATGATTGTGCAATTATTTACCGAATCCTTAATTCACTCTCATTCATACAGTCTAAAAGATTCCTCTAGCATGTGAGCAAGTTTCTGAAGTCACTTCAGTGACACAATCAGTGACAGAATCAGTTACAGGTCAGATCTGTGGAGAGGTGAACCTGCTTACTGGAAGAATGCATGTTTTTCAAACATTTTGCGCAATATAAACATTGTAATAAAATATGAAGAAGATACATACTTTTATCATATTTTCATGCTGTGGAATGTTAGAGGCAAAGCAGTAAAAACACCATGGAGACTACTAGAAAAGTCACATAGTGCATCTTTTAAAAGAAATATAGAATTGAAATTAATTATTTTTGCTTCTGAAATAGTCTCAATTACAAGTCTTACGGTTAATCGATAATTTTGTTCTTAAAATTGTCAATCCAAAATAACCAATAACCCAATAACATTCCATGAATCAAGGTGTAGGATGTGACATTAAAAGAAAGGGCAGTCCAAACAAACTTAATTAAGCTCATTCATTTCACTTGTTTTGAAGCAGGATTTTCTTAAAGGATGACTTTTAATGAGTTATTACAATGCAAGGACTGGTCTTTGCTTGACTTTTTGCACAACCTCAAAGCCCTGGTGACTAACCTCAACTAACCCGGTGTGCTGTTATGAATACTTGTTCAAACTCATGTCTTGAGCTGAGCCACCAATTAACATGCAGCAACTGAATCACAAACCTTTGGCTACTTTTTACAATAAGCTCAACAGGCAACAGATTGTGAGTGCTTGTCGTTGGTGCGAGTATGAAAAAAAAAACAAGCAAAAAAATAGTTCTTTTTTTTTTAGCTTGACAATTTTTTGGTTTTTACAGAAGAAATTGTCATTTACTTGGAATTACTTACTGATCTATGTTATATATTCTTTGCCTGTCAGCTTATGTAGTGCTACGCCTGATCTATACCTACATCTGTTGAATATCATCTTTTAATATCAAGATGGGTGACTGATGCAAGCGAGAAAATCTACTATGGTTCCCTACTGAAAATGAGATATTTAGTCACTGAGGTGTAAATTACCAAAATCATACAACATATTTCAAAGAACCTATATAGGAATTTGAATAATTTTTGAAACTCCTCTAGCGCATTTGTCAAAGAGAATGTGGTTCCGCAGAGAGCTGAAATTATCATAATGTATTCCAATGAAAAGGAATGAGACGAGGAAGGCACACATGAGAAAGACTAGATCGGTGTCTCTCTCCCTAGGCATTTGCCATCGGACAGAGGCGTCTTTGTGAACAGATAATCTCCTCCTGTGGAATTATGGGAAATACTGGACCATAAAATCTGCTTCATGCCTGTTATAAAATGTTAAAATGCTTGGTGAAGCATTGGTGTAATTGGTCATTAACCTCCATGAGCCCTCCACAACCACAATTGTCCTTGTCCAACTCTCACTGCTTTAGTTTAATGACACTATTTCAGATTGTGATATAAGTAACACACCTTATTCACACAGTCATGTTCTGGGAAAATGTGCATATCTAGGGGAAAAATGTTGTAAAATATTATAATTAGGTTATTATACAGTAAAGAACATATGGGTATATAAAAGAGACAGACTGTATAAAATGTATTTTATTTAAAGGTGGAGGGTAAGCAGGGGAAATAGCCTTAATAACATTCTTTACAATAACACTAAAAACTTAGTGAATGTATATTTAAGTTTAAAAAAAGGCAAACACAATTTTAAAACTCAGATTTTTTTTCCATTTGCTATATTTATTTTTTCTATAATGTTGGCAACTTAAAATTATTGCAAAACATTGAGTTATTTTAAAAGAGTAGATGATTTTTTTTCCCCCCCTGAGCTAGTGTATCTCTCGTTTTGGCAACACAAAACTGATCTGGTAGCCTGACCCCCTCAGAAAAACAAGTGGTTGTGTTTGAGCCCTGTTATCTCTGAATGAAGAACACGGTGCAGATTCACAATGGCTCCCAAAGTGCCATAGACTCCGTGACAAAGTGCTGCCTCTGCCCTGCTGCCAGCACTGGGTGTGACTATTACCCTGTCATGTGACCTCTCACTCGCAGCAAGTGCTGCCTCCAGTAATATCATGGGCCGTTTTCTTTTTTGGCAAACATGGACAAATGAACGCAAATATGAACACTGAAGGTACATTTGGTTTTCACGCCGCAGAAGCAGGAGAAGGTATTTAAATTTGTTTAACTCATTCATAGCTCTCACGGACCCTTTGGTACATTGTTAACATCCACACACATCCAATTTCGAGTGCATACATAGATTTAGAACAGCTTTTTCAGAAAAGCAGAGACGGTCAAGACCAAACTGATTGGTGCATTCAAGTCATTATTTAACATGCCTCAAACGAGGGTGCAAACATTTTTAAATGAGGTAGCAATACATTTTGCACCCCAGTAGACCCGGGCCTGCAGCAAAGTGAAACTGAGGTGGATCACCCAAGCACAGGCAATCGGAGCATTACTTCCTGCTCTAATTTTGGTTTAGCTGCAGAAGGCACGCAGTGATCTCATTTTGTCACAAAGTGTTTCTATAATACACTCTTTGGGGGAAAACACAAAATGTACTAATTTTCAAAAAAAGCCCAGCTTTACCCCAGTACCCCAGCTTTAAGGTAATGTCAGTGTAGCAGAAAATGCAGTATTTGCCCTTCAGAGTAAACATTTACATTGTCTCCTATCTGCTTTTGTTAGGCCTGAAAACGGATTTTGGTTTTGTTAGACGTAAAACCCCGGCTACATGACATAACCCACACAGGAGACGGATCTGCACAAATTGGAGGTGACATTTGGAATTGGTCTGCATTAGGCTCAGATTGGTCCCTTTGTCTAGTGGGAGTCTTTGCAGCAGCTTACATCTATAGACAGGCATTTTCGGGGTATATCCCTACCTCTCCCTCCCATGAATAACTTAAGTTGCCCTTGATAATGCCACATAGGGACGTAGCCTCATTCTGCAGGTCCAATTTGCCCTTTAGACGTTGCTGACTGGCTGTTGGTGGCTCACCTTCTGTCTCTTCCGTAGAGTGAAGTTCTTCCACAGGAGCAGAGTGAGTTGCGTCGAGAGACCCATTACGACTGATCCTCGGCAATATCCTGCCAAAGCGTTGCTATGGCAACCCGGCCCACTTAATAACAAAGCCTGGAGGGAATAAAGAAAGGCAGAGTTTGGTTTTAATACAGAGGAGCCATGCATCTTGAAGGGGAGTGCCACTAATCATTCACTTCCTAACCCGGCCTTGGGGCTAGCACCTGTTTCAAAGAATTATTATCACCTCGGCTCATAGCTCAGCAGGGAGAGGCTGTACAGTCACCAATTTATATTTTAATATTGTGACTATGGGAACAAGGGTTAGGTGGTTTGAGGTGTATAAGGTTACACATTTTTAAAATCCAATATTTTGTGGATAATTTGGAAAAACATATTTTTACATTTACATCATAACTTTTATGAAGGGAATATAAATTAAAAAATACCAATATGATATGTGACATTTCTAAACCATTATGGTTATTTGTACAGTCACATTTAAAGATGTGTTTTAGCACATTTCTGTTCGATTAGTACTGCATGTTGTCTTCCCTAATTAAAGGCTTATTGATCGAAATATTGAATCGATCAACCAGGATATAATAAAGGCATAATATATAAAAGGACTTAAATTATTTTTCCCTTTAAGCAAAACCTACAATATACAATAGTAACATTGTACATACGTCATGCACTTCAGACATTCAGTCTTTATTCTGAACTATAATGGAACAAACAAAGTAACAATTTGAGTCCAAGACTGACTCAAATGAATGATGCTTGAAATGGAGTGGAAATAAGTAAGACTCATTTCCGCCCACTCCATATATAGATATATAGGTTTATGATTATTTCAACTAAATTTTGCGTTCACATTTGTTTCATTTTTCCTACAATATAACAAAGCAGTTTAAACATGTTAACAGTAACCAATCATTCCAGCCAGCCATCGCTGTATTTAAACCCTATCAGACCTACAGCCATAATTTTATGAATCAGTATCCAAGTTAAATAAATGACAAGCGTGTTACTTTTGGCACTAAAACTTTTACAGCAGCTTTTACCAGGCACCGAGCAGAGATTACAGCGCTCCTAAACAAATACATCCACCCTGACATTTTTACACCTCGTCTGCATCAAATCTGACCTTTAGGAAAGACTCCACAGTGCTGCTCAGATGACAACACACATTCACGTCATACAGATCGTTTCTAATAACAGAGAACAAAACTTTGAACAACGTGGAAAAGTATTTACCTAATATTTTAAAATGGTGTCAATATAATTGATGGTAATGGTTCAGTTTTGATTTGGTTCTCAGAGGTACAGCTCTTACTCCGATTTAAAATAGATCTCAGTAATAGTGCTCTTACTTGAGTTAAGGTTTTGGTTACTTTTCCGCACTGTGAGTGACAAAAGCTTTATGTTGACAATATTATTTTTTGAACATTTGTGTTTCTTGCACTGCTCCTAGTTCAGATATGATTTGCTCATTTCTGTGGTCTATGCTTTGAAAAACATTTTCATTCAGATCAGATGCATCCAGAAAGTCCCTTCATTATTTGAATATAGTTACTGTTATTTGAGTAATTTCTTGGACCACTATACTTCTACATCATTTTAAAATAACAGTGCTCTTATTTGAGCATAGTTTTGGCTACTGGCTTTAATTATGCATATTTTAGGCACAACATTGAATTTAAAATTGAACTAGGAAATAAAATGGATCAAAGTAGTAGTAAACAGTAGTTCTTTGGTTATCTGAGCAGCATTAAAGTGGCCATTATATTTTAAATTCATTGTTTATTGCATGTTGAAACAACTCTAAACCACGTTGTCGTTGTGCTAGCTGTGTTTAAACCATTCTGTAAAGTTAAGTGCTCTCTGGTCCGCTGAGGTCTCCGATGGGAGTGCACACAGAGTCGGGCAGGTACAGATGCACTTTTTAGCCCGAGGGGGTCATCCTGACAAATGTAGCACCTTTTAGTGCTCCATTTCCTCTCTCTAGGATCCATCTGCACTCTGCATCTTTACAATATTTACAGAGCATTCAAGGAGGTTTTGTTTATTGCAATAGACAAAGTTCAACTCTTTTTTTTAAATTTATTTTTTATTTTTTTATTGAGCCTGAACTTTTTTTCCCCCCTTTTTTCCCCCCCTTTTTTCCCCCCTTTTCTTGTTTTCATTGTATTTGTTTTTAGGGAGTGGGTTGGGAGTTTAGGGTAGAGGGGGGTGATGAGAGTTTATTTGTTCTTTTGGAGCTTATGAAAAATTCAAATAAACGTTTTATGTTTAAGATCATGTATAGCGCCTTCAGCAAATAGACTTTGTAGATGAGAGGCTAAATGTCTTGTCAGTCACCAACATGACTACCGTTTAAACCTCAGGAGCAGATTCTTATTGAACATTTTGTTAATGCATTATATCTACTGTTTTGCTGCAAATTGCACCATTATTTAGCTTCATGTTATTGTAACATTCCATTCTACAGTAATAAAGTGTTCCAGCTTCTCACACTGGTGCCTGATACATGTGCCAACACTAGACTCCATCTTGTATAATTGAGTATGTGCTGCATTTGTAAACACAGCTTTCAACCCTGGTCTTTTGTGCGGTGCAGGAGAGGGACGTCTCCGAACCACCTCCACTCTCCATTCACGTCAAGCATGAAGGGTAAACAACATCTCCGACTGCTCCTCCCAAACTGCGCCCCCTTTGGCATCTCTCAGACTCATAACACATTACTTACAATTGTTTTGAATCACTTAACAGTTTGAGCAAACAAGATTGTATATTGTCTTGGTCAGGAGTGATTTTGACTTTGAGTCTCCCTCAAAGCTGCAACGTTTACCCAATCCATAGACATTAATTCACTTTTGGCAGTCAACAAACTTGCAAATAAAATAAAAAGATATAAAATTGATGCTGAAAATTAGGACTAAATTGGAAACAGTGCCCAACCATGTAAAGTATGAATGCATTCTTAAAAAGGAACATTTTTACACCCTCTGCTTGTTTCCACTGCTTTGCCTGAAATGTTCCAGAGTATGCATTGAACTTGAAAAAATCTTGTATCTAAAAGGATACAATGAAAAACGTGCTTTGTAACCAGGATGACCCCTCCATAAATCTGACCTGTAACCTTGACAAGAAGTGTCACTTCCTTGCAAACCAAACAGTGAAACATTCTAGGACAAGCAATAACATCTCCATGGAGAGAAGCAAGTGGCAAACCCTCCATCAGTAAAGTTGATGAAACGTTCACAAAGGCACAAACTGCAAAACTATATTTTAACAAGACTGTATGCAGTAGTCTGTTTATGTGGGCGAGCATGCAGTAAAGGACTGTTTTGCAATTCCACATCTAAAGAAGAAGATAACAAGTAACAACAGTGGCTCTGATTAGGATTTGCATTCAAGTTGGAGTGTATGAAAAAGTACAATAAACGCGGTCCTCTGGAGAGAGAGCAAATCAGCAAGAAGAGCGTTTCCACATCATTTTCATCTATGACTGCGAGCAACAAATTATTCAAATAACTTCTTTTTTTTTTTTTTAACTGAAGTTACTATGATGATAAAAGTATGTAAAACTACTGTATAAAGTCAGTGTACTTCATGATAGAAACACTGCACATTTTCAGAACTGACTTTTTTGCCACTGATGTTCAATAATATAAAAAAATAAATAAATAAAATCAATCAACTCTAGGCAAAAGTCCACAAATAATACAAATAAAGACGTACTACTTTTCTGGTAGGGGGTGTAATACTTGCATGTGTTGGTGCATAACACTTAACTTTCCCATTTTTAGGTTACAATTTACTGCACTTTTATTGCAAAAAATATATAAAAACATAACATATTTATTTTGTAACTTGACCTGATGGTCAGCTGCAAAAACTGAATACATGACATTAAATGTCTGTATCCCCTTCTCTACTTCTTCTGTAATTGGATGTTTAATTGGATATAATTCTTAATTCCGCACTAAATGTTGAATGACTAAAAATGACTAAAAAGTCTTTGCATGAGATGTACAAAGTACACCTTTACAGCACTATAGACAAAGCAGATTACCGATTATAACCGTTTTATGTGGATCTCAGTAAGATTTTAGTTCTGAAAAGTTTCACAGAATTAATTTTGCAGTTTCTTCTGCTTTCCATGATGTTATTGTTTTGCTTGGTCTGTTCCAATTTAAATTAAATCCATCTCCATGTACAGAAGCGGGTGATGTCACCAAACCAATCAATAAAAACACCGCTAATTGAGAATTACTGGACATAGCGCATCTTTAAGTTTACTCAATAAGTAGTAGCTCTTGCTAATTATAGATTTCAAAAATGCCCCTGTAAATGTGTATTGCAGTAATTCCACTTAACTTTGCCCATTTTTCTTAGTTTTTTTTATTTTTTATTTGTAAATCAAGACTTCTCATCAGCTTTTCTGGCATCATTAATTCCACAGAAAGCCTCAAGAACTAGCACCAACAGTGTGTGTCGAGCGAAGAAAGGGGGAAACTATTGAAAGGACAGAAGTGCTGATGCATGGCTGGCATTTGGGGACTGGGAACAAAACAGTGTATTATTTCAAGCCCGCGGATGATGGAAAGAGATATTCGTCTTACAGTATAGGAGCAGGGGAGAGCAGTGAGAAACCTGCCACCCGCGCTACAAAGGGCCGCTGTATTTGTCTGAAGGGTATAATGCTCCCAGTGCTGCAGCTTTCAATTTGTCTTTTTCCTGTCTGGCCCCGTCATAAGCCCCTCACCAGAGCAACAGTGACACAGGGGCCCCAAACACATAGCAGAAGGCACCTTCAAGCACACACTGTAGAAATATATCTGCAGGAGTTAAAGGTGTAATGTGTAACTTTTTCCAGTGAAGGTTCTACTACCTGCTTGTCTCCATGGAGACACCATTACATAGTTTGGAAGGGCCCACAGTTTGACAGCTTTTATTCTTCTTATGGTTCTGTTGCAGGGCTGTGTGTCTGTGCTGTATGCAGCAAAAACATCTCTACAAACTAAATTTCTCTCAAGAGACAAAGTTGTCCTTGAAACTAGTTTAAAAACACAATTCCTCAGTTACAAAAACTTTGTCCAGATGACTATCTAAGACACTGTTATCTTCATGGAGACCAGATGAGTGGAGAGGCAAGCCTATTAACAGTATAAACATCCATAATGGAAAGTATACAAGATTGATCAAATGAAAGCTGTACTGAGGAATACCAGATAAAGCAATAACATAAGCAAAGAACAATCAGACACTGCATTTACTGGCAAATATTTAAAGGTTATAAATTTAGACACTGGATCTTTTAATGTCCTACAAGTTATAAAACAATCATATACTATTTTTTGTTGTTAAAAAGGGTAATGAACTTGTAAATGTGTTTAATGGAGCTTACAGAATTGCAAGTACGGTAGTCATAAATTTACAGTTTATAACCTAAATATATAAACCTATATAAACCCACACCTAAAATTATAAACCTATAACCTTAAAACCTACTGCTCTTGACAGATGTATTTGATTGTTGTATGTTTTTTTTAAGTTTAAAAAAGTGTCTACATTGTTGTTTGTAAACCTTTAAAACTTTCACACATCGTTTTATTCATTCTGCATCAATGTTTCTATTTGCAGAAACCATTTCAGCTGAATATTGTTTTGTTATTATGAACATTTGTGTTCATACATTTTTCTGACTTGGAGCTTAATGCATTCATTTCATCCATCATTCTTTCTGAAAAGCAATGCATGGTCTGGTCTGTGCGTTACACTTGTGAGACTGGCAGGGTCGCGGACCTATAATTACTTATTTGGAAAAGAAATGATGTCATGCTTGAGTTGCCAGGCGATGTGTGGACTTAATGCAGGCGCACGCAGTTGTTAGCGTAGCTGACACTTGACGCACAGATGTTAGCTTCGGGGATAACAAATTACTGAATTTAGATACACTGGCTCAAGAAACAGTTTCATCACACTCTCTTGCTTGAATAAACACTTGCAGCAGTGCACTACACAGATATGGTTGGTTAAAGTTTTTTTTTTAGCTTATTAGTTTTTATGTGTATTATATAACATATGTAAATAGATGTTTAACATTTTGTCAATCACAACATTAATCTAAAACGCCTTAATAACAGAAACAGTTCCACTGACCTTCTGTTCAAAACTGCAGAACCGCCTCTTCATTTTGACATTTCAGTGTTATAAGCAGCAATTTTTCATTTGTTTTTATTGTTTAAAAATGGCTACAAAACATTTTGATGATTTTGATTGATGTGTATGTGGGGGGATGGGTATTTATATATATATAATATATATAAATATATAATTGCAAGTAAATACAGAGACGTGAGCAGTTATGGGGTAGGTGAAAACAAATGTTTTGAAGTGTTCAAGCTTAGAGATCACCAACAGAGACCAGTTGATACGTTTTTTTCTTGGCTAATATCAATCCATAGAAACCGATGGTCAGTGAGCTCTGCTGGTATTTTTGGGCAGATATGTAGGGCAGATTTTGATTATTTTTTTCAAATTATGTAATTTTAATGTACTACAGACTCACCCACAGCCCTTTAAAAGAGTAGTGTAACTAATATGATGAGCTAACTGCATTAGATTTAAGTCTGAAAATAAAAAATTGTGCCTTTCTTTTAGGCGGCAAATAGACAAATCGCAGATACGCTAAAAAGTTCAAACATTAAGCTTGAGCTATTGGCCAACCGATATCTATCTCTATCTGCAAATATGCATGAATCAATCAAAACATAACCCTGAGTAAACTAATGATGAGGAAACACTATTATAATATGGATAAAGCTTGTAAAAATCCATTTTACATAATATGAACAAGCATATCAATATATCAATGTACAATCCATACCTCACAGCTGCAGCTTTACTCCTCTTTCTATCTACCCACAAAATCAGTGTAGGAGTAAAAATCAGATTTTCCTCTGAGCATAACCTGTTACCACTTACACTATCAGTAAATTTGACTGCAGAGGCACCAAGCACTAAACGCCAGAGTGCCAGCTTCATAAAGTGCCAAGCCTTTCATTTATACTGGCTGGTTTAAATGGTTCAAAAACAGCTTCAGTTTTAATTTGAGTGATTTAGTCAGTCAAGTGAAAATCAGACAGAATTGTTCAAGTGCTACAGAGTTAGGTAAGATAGACACAAGTTTGATAAGCTTATTGTTTTGAATTTTTTTTTACACTGTTTTAGGGCTTCAAAAAGTGCCCTGGCTATAGGCACTTCTAATGCATTTTTAATGGGAGTTAACATTAGCTTTCTAACATCGTACACTACGCAAACCCTGGCAACCGCTTCACCACACAAGTAACATCTGAGCCTTGCTAGATGAATGTAACAATCTGTAGTGTCAAGTGTAATTTGTTGACAAAGCCTTTATAGCTAAAAACTATAAAAAATGCTGGACAACATTGCATAGTTTAACAAGTAAGATTAATTTCATAACGCACCACAAATCACCTAAAATCAACCTTAGGAATACATACAGATACAAAACAATGTTGCATTTCAGTACTAGATTTTTTCATGTTAGTTTCACTTTTTATTTTATCAAATTGTGTCTTTTTTAATTAAACAGCAAGTATCCAGCAAGATTATTGAGGGGCACTGTAGAGTATAATATAAAAATCTAACTTCTGCTTAAATTATCTTCAATCAGCACTCTTCAAAGGCCTTTTTAAACAGTTCTGTCTTTTTCAACTTTCACGTCTAATCACAAACAGCCGTGTATTCACCGAGCTATCACCTAGTATTAAATCAGTCATCCCAGGTAATTAGATTTAGAAAAATAATACTTAAGCTGCTGGGCTACCACGGGCGTCCTGTCAATCACTTTTAGCAGTTAATTCTCCCTTCATTAACAACAAATGAATTATCAAATGATTCTGATTAATAAAAAGTGATAGGATGAACGCTTATACTTTATCAAGCATTACCAAGTGTCAGTCAAAATATAATGTCATCACAGTACACAATACATCTCATGTAGGTTCACGGGAAAGTTGCACTGAGTTTATAGTTTCACTCTGGTAAATCATTAGCAGAGACATGGTGTTTAGAAAAACGGGTCAAAGTTCAGGATACCCTTGACTCATCAAAAACACGGGGCTATGAATAAGCATTTTTTATGTATTCTTTTTTTTTGGTTTGGCATTTCATTCATCTAAAAAATCAGTAAGGTTGCTGCTGTTTTAACATTCAGTGGGTTTAAGCAAACAGAGTGGTAGCGGGAGTCTAGTTGTAAATATAAAACATTTGCATACAACATCATTAAATAGATTTAGTAATTACCAGCACTTGTTTTTCACTATTCACACATACACATAGAGTTATTTGTATTAAAAGTCAATAGAGTTTGAGGAAAATAGCAATGGCAACATTTTTAAACTTAACAAAATAAAACATGTTAAGTTTATAGTAGTATAGTAGTCAGATACAGTCATTTTTGTTGCACAGATTAAGACGAGCAACATAATAACTTGTGTATTAACTAACTTTATCTTTTTAACAGTATTTCCCCAGTTCAGAGAGAGAGCTAACACTTCAGAAAACTCAAATTCCCAACCGGGAGCAGGAGCTAGCCTCTGGAGGTAAGCGAGCAGCTACAACAACAACATGAGCAGAAGGAGCACATCACAACAGTCGCAAACACATGTCCTGTCTATGGGAATAAACTATCAAAACCAACCTACCCGTCAGCTGTCAGCACATCTTCACCGCAGTTTTACCAGCCCCTGCCTCTGTTACACCATGTCTGTCCCTGACCGCAGCTCCTGTCTTTTACCTGGAGTCATAAAACATGTAAATAGCCCCAGATGAGCCTATGGTAGAGACGGTAGCTACAGCAATAGGCCGGCCGGGGAGCTAAGCTGGTGTAACTTACACAATGTAGACAGTACGCACATGTCCAAGTCACCTGAACAGAGTGAACCGGAGCCCTGACCTATTACGAACTGATCTAGTTTTGCATTTACTAGAACTGTGGAAATATAAGCTAAAGGTTAATATGATAGACTTATTTACAACATCTTTTCACTTAACTAGACCTGAGCCACCTTTTTATAATAACATGGAAATCTGCAAAAAATGTCTAAAAATTTAGAGCTTCTACAGTACCAAATGCCATATTATATTTATATTATTTTGTTTGTTTAAGTAGCAGAAAAGGAAGAAGTAGCACAAACAAAAGAAATGCGAAGACAACAGTTTTACATTATAAATTAAATATGATAATCCAATACATTTTCCTAACATTATTAAAACCTTATCACTGCAAAACCAATTTAATTCACCAAGTGTTATTAAACATTTTTCTTCAAAGATGCCAGTGGATGCTTTTAACTATAATAGACTCCAGATTACATTAAATTTAAATAATCCCTAAACCTTTTGAAGTGATTAACGATTGTTTAAAAAGACACAATTCATTGCAACAACCAGAAATACATAATATATTATAACAATACATGGAAAACCTACAATGACAATGGAGTGTAAATCTAAAAAGTCTAAAAGAAGTGTAAGCATGGTTTTTATTTGCCTTGGCTTCAGTTGTTGATGATGCTGTTGTTTATCAAATATCACGTGGGGGGGCTAAGGTAAGTGCATTCACTGTGGAGTTTTTATGGCAACTATATAATTTGGTAACAAGGGGGTACGAGTTTATTATGTCAGGTGATAAAGAATAATACCATAGGTGCGGTGGGGAGGTGTAATTATTGAGATGAGAAAGATGTTTACAGGAGGGGCGGAGGCAGAGCAAATATTAAGACAGTCACTAGTCTGGACTAACAGGATATCTGGATTCAGGATGTTAGCATACAGACAGAAATAATGCCGTTTTTCAGTATAGTATATAGTATCAGTGTAATGCCGTTCTTCAGTGATGAGAGGAATACTTGAAAATGGATTTAGTTGCAGAAAGCGGAATACCAACTTTACGTGGCCTAATCAGAGCACTGTATTCACTTTAATAGTCCCATATCACGCAAAATCACGTCTTGTGAGCTTTAAGACATGTTATAATGTTGTTACCTCAGCAAAAACATACCTGGAGTTGTGTTTTGTTTCATTCTTGCATGTGGATGTACCTCAAAATGCTCTGTTCTACCTTCTGACGCCATGTAGTGGTAGTTTTCAAGTTAACAGCTACATTTTACCTTTAGTTCAGTAGAAGTCAGCAATTCAAGGGCTGAAATTATACAAATTATTCCAGTGAAGGTGTAATGAGTTTGTATGGAGTTAGTATGTGTGAATGAAACAACTCCAGGAATGTTTTTAATGAGGAACTAACATTATTGCAGAAAATTAGAAAACATCTTAATATGGCGAGCTCTTTAAAATTGCATTTAAATTACAGTGTAAAAAAATAACATTAAACTAGATTTGTGTTTGGTGTATCACGTTACACCTTCATATATCACTCATTTGAGAAGGAAAAATCAAACATGCACAAATCACAGGAACAGGACTTTCTCCATCTTTCCATCTCACTAATACCTTCTGCATTGGGGCCAAAATTGCATCAAATACCACAAAGGATTCCTTTGATTTTAGGGAAGTAAATGTGTTTTGCAGTAGAAGCCGACTCAAATTCATTATCCCGATGAACCAAATGATGAAGTTTGGATAATTTCTAGTTTTAAAAGGGGGTGTGTTATGTAAAATTGACTGAAGAGCTGAAACCCATGTTATACCCATGTTCCCTCTAGGCCTGTCAATTATTTTTTGGAGTCAATAATTATTGTGTGTTCCTTTCCTTTGTATGAATGGATATGGTATACATTTTTATTTTCATACAAGATTTTATCTATGGAAGGTTGAATTAATAATTTCTATGACATATTATTAGATATAAACTAATTAAGTTTTACTTTCTGCTATTTATTTATTACAGTTCATGTGGGGATATTATCGTTTATCATCTATATTTACTGACAGGTCTTGTCCTCTCATTATTCACTGTATTTCAATTGATTTATGCATGTTGCAGGAATCCTGTATTGTCCTTTCACCTACCTTTTATCTCCACCCACTGCTCTGTACTTATTTGCGATTATTACAAATAGTTAAGACTTTGTATCATACATGGAGGATTTAAAACAAGTGATCTGCTCCTTGCTACGGTGAAATGTCACTATGAAGAGGCGGGTTTTCTCAGCTCTGACAGAAAGTCAATAAACCTGTTTCTATATTTAAGCCATTTTAAATCAATACAGAGGTATGAACAAAATGTGAAATAATGATCTATGCATGTTGCAGTTTAATGTTAAATACCACAGAAAAAGCACAATATGTCTTCTTTAACCTCTATGGTATTGATGCAAGGATCAAAACTATTAAAAAAAACATGTGCTCATCAGCAAGTCCCTGGTGCAGATGAGTGAGTAAAAGTCAGAACCACAGTCTTTACAGAAGTGTACTGACTGAGAGTGACCCATAACATCCAGCCAAATGAAGCAAATGAATGAATGAGCCAAGACCCATATTTGGAAATCAGAGTAGACGTACCATAGCAACCAAAGAGCCAATCAGGAGCGTGATTGCCGTAGGTACTTTGCTATCCCATTCTTAGCATCCTATTACTCACTGCAACGTGTCCATAAGTGCTTTTCACAACTTTCAGAGGCTATTATGGAGTTTTGATACCACTGTAATGCTATCGACAACTAGCATACCAACAGGATACTTCAGAGCTGCTTTTACAATATATAAATACTGGGGCCAAACAAATTTATTCCAACTACATGGACAGGAATCAGGCCATCCATAACTAACATTAAGGTTTTTTGGATTTTTTTTTTTATGTTTTAATGAGTTGAAAATACCAAACTTGGTGTCACTGGCACCGATTGCTCATGGGTCACTATGGCGTGTTCAGCTTTGGGTTCATGCTCATAATTAGTTACACACCCTTACATTCACGGAGCGCAGGTGAGACCTCGGCTGGCCAAAAGTAATTGCACGGACTAATGAAGTGGTGCCACTCCGAGGTGCCAACACGCTAGACTACACCTGCTGTTCCCTGGTCAGTAGAGCCTGCATTAGACTGGTTGTGCTAATGAAAAACAAGGGGCTTTTTTGTGTTTGCTGCAGCACTTTCTAATTTGTTTTGAGCATTCCTTAAGGAATAAGTGATAATGGGAACACAACCCTAACCTGAGGAAAAATAAATGCACCAAAGTCCATGAAATGAGCAACTCTTGTGTGAAATGGTGAGGGTAGCGAGAATATGACAACAATATGAGGCTATACACACTGGCATCAGTTTTAGAGTGGTTAATTTGTGGGTTTGCTCAGTAATGACTTCTCTAGCATAATTAAATAACCAGGACCAGAATAAAAAAAGAGTGCACATCGCAATCTGTTCAAAGGAATTTCTGTATATACCAGATCTTAAAAGTTAAGACTGAAATAGTGAGGGGGACTGGGAAAAATCAACCTCGAGTGGACCTAACAGTTGTTGGTAATGGATTAAAAAAGGGCTTGGATCATATTAGTCTGAAAGGGTACATGTTCTGCTGAACACGTCCATCTGATTAGACCATTTGGATCAACTTAAGATCTGTGCCACAGTCAGCACAGGTGAGTCTACTCACGTATAGGACCAAGGAAACAAGCACATGTGAGGATATTCACAGTAAAATAGCATAGGTATAGATTCTTAGGGTCAATAATACGTTACAAAGTGTTCAATATTATATTATATTTGCTGATATAACAACAGGCAATACGAAAGTACATAAGTAATAATGTCTTTGCTTAGCTTTTAGCTGAACCATTGCTTACATTTTCATTTATAATGCACGCTCCTCCATACAGAAATATGACATGATTAATTTTTTTTAATTTTCACATTTATGCAAGTAAACAAAATTTCAAAATTTTACTTTTTTTCTTTTTTCCCTATTCATTCCAACAAGCCTTAATTAGCATAGATAGACCAAATAATTTCCAAATGGGATTATATAAAATAGTGACAGAAGGACTAAAAATGTCAGAGGTATCTTACAGTGAGTTGTGGTAGACAGTCCGCTCCTCTCTTCTCCTCTCTTCCTCACAGCCGTCAGATCTGTCTCAACATGGCGGACAGCTGACACACTCTAGACAAGGACAAACAACCCAGGGCGCGTTAAGGCCGGGCCATTCGGAGCTCCATCTCCGGCTTAGCGGGAGGAGACTTGTCCTGCGGAGACACAGAAAAGCAGAAAAGTTGCAGAAAAATAAATAACAGGCTTTCCTCAACAGATGCTGAGGCTTATTCCTGACCGCCGGGCATGGCTACAATTGTGTTTGTTTAGACTACAGCCAGTATACTGCCCACACGCACAGAGCCCAGGAAGCACCGGGCGATTGGTGCGTAATAGTTTCTGACATGGGTGCTGCAGTGTATGGACTGTGGGTAAACACGGAGTGAGAGAAAAACACTGCAGGGAGAAGCTGAACAGAATGTAAGCATGTTGGATGTATTTGTCAAAGTGTGGAGATAGAAACTGATATTTTTGTTAATTAGACCAACAATATACAAGGATGGGAACTTCGCACATCAATTCTATAAAATGGGTGCATTGGAGGAGTTGGAGCAACCCTAGAACATAGAGAAAAATCACGAAATCCGGCACACTGTCCTACTAGCAAAATGTGAAAATTTATTAGGACATGCAACGTTTTGCCAGTAGGCCTTTGCTCATTACCTTGTTACTACTCAACTGGAAATATTGAATCATTTTTTGTGTTACAATTATTATTATGATTTCTGAATTATGAATATATTGTGAATTTACTATGTTTCACAATTTAGACCATGGCCAAAACAGTGAAAACTTTTCAAACTTTTTAATGTGTTGTTAATGTCACATCAACAAACATATTTAGGTTTACTTTTTTGAGAACAGATTGAAATTGAAAATTGAATTGAATAACCACATGGAATAACCACATTTACTGGAAAATGTGGCCTACCCTGGGAATGTCAAATCAAACTGGTACATTAAACTCTCCAAATGATGTTACAATGCTGTAGAGTTGGCTTGATCTGAACATACAGCACATTAAATAGGACTAAAAGCTAGTACTGTTTGTAAAAAGTATTTGTCACTCGAATACTGTGACAGTAACGCCCTTATTTAACTTTGTGTCATTCAAGTCATGTTTAAGTCTCCAACCTCAGAAACGTGCAGTTACTATGTAGTATCCATGTCTGCTTTTGTTAATAAAATGAATAGCACAGTCGTGGGACAATATTGAAATAATTAAAAAATAAGAATTAATTACTAAGCCGTTCGACAGTTATGTTATGGATATTAGTAATTAAAATAATATCATAGTATTGTACTTATAAGTGAAAATAACATTGATCGACATGCATAAGTGACCTATTTCTGTTAAGGTCAGTAATCAGGCTTATGCCAACAACAAGTAGTATGCTAATCCAACAAGTAGCATGCTAATCCACTTCCTGATTCTCAGACAATACAACCGACCTGATTTTGCTCAAATACATGGAAAACATGAAATAAAGTGCAACTCCTGTGCTTTGTTAACATGGACAGAGCATAGTCAATGATTTAACAGGTTTCCACAGTTCACACCACAACCAGGTGTAACTCCTGCTGCCACTTTGGCCTCAACAAACAAGACCAGAGGACTGCCAACTGAGCTAGCCACCGGCCGCCAACACAGTGATGAGACCATGCACCACATTACTGCTGCTATAATGCAAACTAGGGCTGCATTATATGTAAAATAATCTGATATACTGTATACTATTCAGATGTTCAATACTGTATAGATAATATAGGCTGCATTCACATGTTCTGGCTTGATTAAGGATTTATACTGATGTAGGTTTGGCTTGGTTCTGTACTAGACCTGGTTTCGTCCTGGTCCTGGTCTAGTTCCAGGTTTAGTCCCAGTGTAGTAATTCTATTGATGCAGTATGTGAACACAGACCAATTAAGATTCGTTAATAGTATATGTAAATTCAGTCAATTAAAAATGTACTGTATGTAATGTAATGTAATTTACAATTCCAACTAGGTTACAACAAAACCAAAGCTAAATTTAGGACAAAAATGAAAAAAAAAATTCAAAAAGTTTGAAGAGAAACATGTGACACAATGAAATGTGTTCTTCAAGGCTCAGTGATTAAAGATAAAAAGAATAAAATCATGCTTGCTTTTCTCTGTCACGATAGCACTACCTGCAATATATATTTCTTGTATCACATTAAACAATACTGCGATACGGATTTTTTGCAATATATGTGGTCCAACCCATCAATGATCCATTTTCTGTTTTCTTATTGTTTGTAATGCATCTTTGAGTTTCCAAAAAGTGCTATATAAGCCTGACATGTTATTATTATTATGATCATCATTATTATTCTCTATTATTATAGAACGCATTATAGGCAGCGGTCTTTGAAAACAGTTAGTGCTTGTGAATGGTTGTTACCAATTAAGAGGTATTTATTTAAAAGGGAGAAAAATACCATCATCAAAGATAAAAGGCATTTCTCTGAAGAAGTAATTTTCATGTTCAAAGCGAGGAGTCAAGAGGTCCACTAACAGATACTTGTTTCAGCCCATCACAAATGTCTTTTTTACTTTCAAAAGCTGAACACTGATGGAAAAATATCTGTACAATACACTGTGTTGGTGCACGCAAATATGAAATTAGATGCATTTGATGTATTTTTAATGCTTTTGAATGGCAGACCATCTACGCACCTGAATGCTACAGTAATTGAAACAGACTTCTAACACTTAATGTGCACACTGATATATCTGATGTGCAATAAAGGTACCAAATTTGTTTCCATGTATAGGAGTAGCTTTCATTTGTTTGCTGTGTACGGTCTGCATTCAATTCTACAGCATCTTATTGTCCAATAATTAGGAAGTGCAATGTTAGCATGCTAGATAATAACAATAATGTGACAGTCAAACACAAGTCTGGTCTCTGAAAGTTGTGAAAAGTGTACAAGACACATGACTAAACCTTTTTAAAATGTAGCAGGTCTGTTTTTTGTGTTTTTTAGACAGTAAAAATCAGGTACAGCACGTTTAAGGTACCTCAGGAAGAACCAGTCAAATCAATGCAATTATTTTGAACAAAGAAAGAAAACTGATAGACCGTGAGAGTGTATTTTTTATTTATTTTTATTTTTTATTTTTTTTCAGAGAGCGAGCACTTTTGAGTCCACTTCACCCGAACAATAAAAAGCACAATTTTGACATGGGGTACGCCGCCATTTTGGGTCACTGAGCGGACAGCTGCACTATTATTGCAAATATCAATAATAACAGACACTTTGAGGAGCATGTCAGGGTAATAGAATTTCAGTCATCTATAGAGGTGATAAGTCTCAAATGGACCAATTCGCATTTTCTTTTCTTCTCAAGTTTGTATTCATTCATTGTGCAGAAGCCCGGTTCAATATCTAATCATGGCACCAAAAACAGATAAAATTGGTAGTTTAGACTAAAATGGAGAAGGGTTTGCTAGGTTATTGACACTTTGATGGCTCTTCCCTCAGAAATATTCACAAAGGACAACTCCCATAAAGTGGCACAGATGATTGTGAATGACTGAATGCTTTTTAAGAGTAAAATCGATATTGGGGATTATTGGTAACATTGGAATTGCCATTGTTTATCATACCATAAAGCTCTCAAAGTGAATAAGGGCTATAATTTGGTAAGTGGTGTTCTATGACAGGCCTTTATGATTTCACGTCAGATGGGCAGGGTGCTAATGGGTGGTCTTGTTACACCAGTCAGCGAGTTTCTTATTCAAACACAAATAGATGAGTATTCATGTCAATTACAGCAGCAGTCGGAGAAATAGCATGACACTCATGGTGCTAACCCTTTTTGTTGTCAGTATTAACTTGAAACTATTATCATATATACACAAGGGCAGAAAATGTAGCATGAAATTAGTACAGACTAATTATTAAAACATCCAACATGGATGGATTAGTAATGGATGCTATACAACTAGTATATGGACGTTGCCATACATTCACCCTTTCAGACATACTACATCATACACATTAGAAACAGCTCTCACTGAAAGTGGTGTGGGAAAGGTTGGAACATCATGACAAATATTTGATGAGCAAGCAAAAAAAAATCTTGTTGACAGAAAAACTTCTTTCACGGCAACAAAGACTATACAGTATACAGTCTTTGTCTTAGTCTTAGTATACAGTATTACGGAAACAGTCTTTGTTTCCGTAATACTTAAAAGAACAGGATGTAACTTTTCCGATGGAGGGTTTACAAACGTCTTATCTTCAGCAATGCCATTGCTTTTCCAGGAATAAAGCAAGTCAAGTTGCACTCATAGAATTGCACTCAAGAATACATGATTTTCAAGGCATTTTAATTACAATAATTAAAAAGAGGAAGAAAAGCAAGTTGCAGTTCCATTATTGGACCTTTAATACCAATGTACCAGTGCATTCACATATTGTGAAGATTTTTTAACTAGTTTATGAGAGGCACTGTACAAATAAAACACTTATGGTTATATTGAAAAGAGAGGCAATAAGCATTCATCAAAGCCTTAATTAAAAAATATATTATTATTATTATTA
>JACN01044815.1:0-10786 GCA_000787155.1 Scartelaos histophorus
CAACACTTCATGACATCACAAGGTGGATGTTTCTTGATCCAGTGGCGTAGCGGTAATGGACGACCGTCATTTCTTCAAAACGAGGGCGCCTAAAGACTCTTTAATGAGCGTCTTTGAACAACAAAAGCCGAAACTTGTGACGGATTCGTTCACGGGCTCAATCCGTCTGTAACGAAGCGTGCACACTGCTGACTCGGCACTCAGGGCTTTCACAGCAGCTCACCGGTGTCTACTCCCTATTTATACACCACTGAGGAAATGTATTCGTAGTTAATCCTATTAGAAAACCTCTTAACTTTCTCCACATCTTAGCATTAAATATTAACGATACACGCATAACTTTACTGCTTATTGTTTATTGCTTAGATCCCTTTTAGCGTAGACAGGCCGAGGCTGTTCTCCCTGAGGTCCGAATGACGTCAGTTTGTCAGTTTGTCAGTTTTCATAATAACTGTTCGAGTCATATGATCTTTTACCGTGAACCGGAAGTAAAGAAAGAGCGAATTATTAGAGATAAAAGTTGATAGAAACGCTGAAAAAGTGTTAAAAAAAAGATGTCAAACTTAAAAGAAATGCTACTTGACCACGGGTGACGTAAAGGCGGGTAAATATTATTATTTTTTTTATTTTGTATTTTATTAAAATTAAAATTAAAATTATAAAAATTATTGTACGTAGAGTAGAGGAATTTTCTCTATCTGTCTTTATTTTTCAGTTTTCACAGTGTTGATGGTGCTGAAAGTGAACAAAAATAAATATGGACACGTATGATCGTCATTACGGAGCGGGAAGTCATTTTATTTGCGAAGAAAAGCCCCTGACAATGTATAAAAGTTCATTAGTACAAAATGAATAAAATACCTTAAAATATTCGCAATAAGCCATATCCAATCCAGTACATTCATAACACATATCTAATGCCAAGAATTAAATTATCTTTTATCCTTTACTACAGTTAATTAATCTGGAAGTAGACTTTGTACGTTCTTTTAATGCTATTTTATTTGACTTTTAGAAGAAGGAATTTTCTTGCTGCTTCTTGCTAGTGCCGTAATTGTATTTTTCATAACTAAATGTGCAGTTTAATAACGGATGTGTCGATGTTGCTGTCATATTTAAACAAGCGATAGTAATGAGCTGGATAATCTATATTTATCGACATTCGAGTTCTGTAGTCACGAGACAACACCATGTGGGATGTTCGGTTTCTAAAGGTGCACAGTGTAACTTTTCTGGTTGGAGGTTCGCCATTAGCTTGTTTCCATGGAGATATTATTGCTTAGCCTGAAAGATTTAGCAGCACGGTGTTAAACTCATCTATGCTGCATGCATTTATTCAATTTCAGGTGTTTTATTGCTCAAAAATACTATGAAAAAAGAGAAAAAAAAATGCATTCTTACTGTCCGTGAGCTCGTCTCATCACAGATCGGACCTGGAGGCATTGTAGGCTTGTCTCCATGGATACGTAAATGAGTTTAATGCCATACTGCTGGACATTCTAGACAAGGCAATAACATTTTCATGAAGACGAGCAGGTGGCGGGCCCTCAACCAAAAAGTTACAAAATAGACTAAAATAAAGGGATAGTTTTGTGCATTGAAAAAACAGAAAAATATTCGTCCTTTCTGTGAGTGGGCTTGCAGCTCCACAGTCCTGACAATCCTAAAATGTTGTTCCTTTGACTATAAATATTCCATAGTGGAGCACAAAACTGTATCTCCAAAGAGAATGTTCCAAAGCCTGGTTTTAACTTTGTATTTAAATGGAATCACGAGGCTGACGCTGCATTTCCAGAAAGTTATGTGGTTTTAAAAACATTTCTGAACTTTTTGAAAAACAAAACATTTGACTATTTGTGTATTTGCAGCTCGATTATTTTAAAAGTTCTATTTTGTGGATGGTTCAGGCTCATGATCTCCACTTGCTAGAAAGAAAAACTATGCAGCTAATCAGAAAAAGAGAGTTCAGTTTGTTCCTCAGAAGAATAAACAAGTGCAACAATAGAAACAGAGATAATACAAAACAGTTTCCGTATAAAACTAGTCCAGGCTGACCACTAGCTTTGCATTACAGGCAAAAAAAAAAAAAAAAAAAAAAAAAAAACTAAGAATAAAAAAAAAAAAAAAAAAAAAAAAGAATGAGGCTGGTGGATATTCATGTAGGAGGGCGCACAATATCACCACTAGAGGGCAGCCTACATCTTCTATGTGATATTAACTAACACATGCTAGTATATTTAAATTACCATATTACTTTTTATTGATTTAAAAACACTATATTTGCCGAAAACAACATATTAACATGTTTAATAAGTTTCAGTTTAATTTTCTTTGCTCCCTGTGTTAAGTCACTCCCCCTACAGAACTGTACACCAGCATAAACCGGCATAAAAAACAGATTTTCTTATATTAAATCCATACGTTTTTTTGTTTTGTTTTGTATTGTGGTGTATTTGGGGCCACGTTTTCTCAAACCAGAGCGGAGTATTGCTGTGGTTTTAAAGCTATAAACAACTAGCATGCTAACCCGCACCTCATGATTATCGGACAATAAATCGTTTCACAATTACACACAGAAAGCACGCAGCTCATACAATATATCTGTACTAGAGTGCGATAAAGTTTCCTCAAATACACAAGGAAAAAAAACGTGTACAGGATCTTTAAGTTTTATTTTGTTATTTCAATACACGATCCATATGAGCGCAAACCTGGAGATTATTTTGTCAATTGCATCACTCAATACGGCTGAGATGAATGTTTGGAAATGTTCCTGATAAGTGCGCTTTGAAGGGCTGCTCTTGAGTTTTCGATAGACACGTCGATGAGGAACAAAATGACATTTTTGCAGAGTCCCAGGTTGATTTCCCAAGAGTCACTTAGAGCCACAGCAGCCGATGAGAATGCAATTACTTAAAGATTAATATCAACAATACAAGAGGTGTAATCACAGCGCTGCTCAAACGCCAGTGACGAGAATCAAGAAGTGGAGGCTGGAGTAGAAACACGTTCAGTGTGTTAAAGGTGCACTGTGGAACTTTCACCTGATTGGCCTCGTAAAACATGCATCGTTTTGCTTTGGAATGTTCCACAGTCTAGCATTAAAGATCCATTTTGTATTTATTTATTTACAGGTGATTTTATTTCTCCAAAACACTGTAAATAACTAAAGATTTGACCTGCAACTTTCTTGCTGGTGTCACATATTTGGCTCCATGGAGATAGATAAGCTTAATGTCATACTGTGGAACATTCCGGGCAAATAATAACATTCAATGGACGCAAGCAAGCAGGACTTGCAGGACTTGCTGCTGTTCCAGTTTCGACTGTGGTGCCCCCTAGTGTCCAGGACCTGGACCCCTCCCTCCTTCATGTCCTGGATTAATCTGTCCTCGTCCTGTTAGATCAGTAGTTTCCTTCTGCCAATAGCCTTGGCCTACAGATTTACAACCTTTTGGCAATGGACTCGTCCTGGCCATCTATGCCTGTCTGTCCATGGGAGTGGATCTCTCCTTCACTGTGGTTCTCCCTGAGGTTTCTCGTTTTTTTCCCACTGTTTTTTTTTTTTTTTTTGAGTTTTTCCTTGCTGAAGAAGGAGGGTCTAAGGACAGGGATGCTGGGACAATTATCCATCTGCCTGCTTGTTGTTGGACATTTGGTATTTTTCTTATTCTGCTACAGATTGTGTTGTGATAACGCTCTGAAGGAGGAGTGACTTAGTACTGAGAGCAAAGGGAAGGGGTATTCAGAGCACCAAAAACAAAACAAATGACACTAATAAAATATGCCAATACCACGTTTTTGGCGACTATATAATTTTCAAAACAATCAAAGGAAACATGGTGATCTGAATATGTGTTAGGAGTTAATAGCCCATAGCAGAGTCCTGTACCCATCATACCTCAATCCGCACCCGACTCGTTTTCCGACAGAATTGAAATAAAATTCCACACCTGATCCAACCCGCGAATGAAAATTGAGTTTAGTCGAGATATTGGCCACAGCGTTATACTCTCCAATGGCTTATTTTCTTTGCAGCTCCTCAGGTGTCATTTTGAACTACAGGTGGTTTGAAAATTTGAAATTTCAAAAACATTCGGATTTTATGTTTTATCAACTTGTAAAAACAATGGCATTTTTGCATTTCACTAAAATACTAAAAGCCACTCTCACTCCCACATTCGACACAGCACAACATTTTTTTTTTCCATTAAAATTTGCCCAAACCAGGACTCTGCCGTAACCAAAACATTGATTTTTTCTATGTATTTAAGCTACATTCGCGTATGCATAGCTATAACAACTGACATCCTCCATATAAATCTATAATAAACATCCTCTTTACTGCTGCTCAGTGACTATCAAATAAGTCTTTCATCACTGAGCTAATGGGTCTGTCAGTCAGAGTTTGTTGCCCTCTTATGGCTGTTTGAGTTACTGCATTTCCCATTCCCATTGCCGTCTTATCTCGTAATCCCCTGAAAGCTGTAAAACGCGCATATAAATTCAACACCTTAGGATAATTGTAACAAAGCATACGGTAAGTGCGGAATAACTTTGGCAAACCATTTAAAATAAACTAGTCCTGCTTTTCACGTTAAAAAAACCAAACAGTTGCCGTGACTTTAAACTTTATTCTACAAAATCGACTTTTCAAAGCTTTTAGCCATGTCATTATTGTTTTCCCCTCACCATTTACTCACCTAAAGTTGTTTGGGAGTGATTCATGCACATTTGAGTTATCTTTAATTGCTTATTTTGGGGCCGCCATATTGCCGATCAATCCTCATTTTCGCCGCCACCGGCATACGCCCACTGCGCTCTACTCACTTTGTTTGTTTTAATGCTTTTCTTATTCTGTAAAGCACTTTAAATTACTTTGAGTTCAGATTGTGCTATACAAATACACTTCCCTTGCCGTCTTTCATTTTGTCTTCTTTATGATGCGCGTAGGATTGGGCCGCAATTTTGGTTCAAATGAAAAACAATTCTTCAATTCGTTTTTTTGTGATGTTTAGAGCGACGTCATTTCCCATTGACTGCCACAGTTTTTAATGGGGAAGTAAGCGGACTTGTTTATCGTATCAAGCCCTTTTGGATGAATATTGCAATTTCAAGTGTACAAATTATAACACAGTGATCCCCAGATGTCGTAGATTATAACTAAAAGTATAACGCAGGATCAAGCACATAAAGTTTTCTTACCTGAACTCATCGTCCTGCTTGAAACCTACATAAATCTACACTATCCATACTATAGTTAATATCTGACAGTTATTGGCATCCTAAATAACGACCAGGCCGCCTCTGAACAGCTGAAAGGTTTTTATCGCTCTGGATTATCGTCCGCTCGGGCTCAGAGGTCCGCTCAGGTTTTGGGCCTTTTAGTATCACAGTATGAGCCCCAGATTCCCTCCCGATAAAGAGAGGGATTTTCTGGGACGCTCCCATCTTTTGGCAACATCACAAACGGCTAAACCACTGCACGAGGGGCCAAGGACTTCCAAGATAAAGGACGTATAGCTAACCGGACTATTTTTGATCTTCTGCGTAACCTTTTTATGATACCTGATTACGCACTGCCTTTGAACCATTTTTTTAGCATTGGTATTTTGTTTTACATTACAAAAAAATAAGAACATGGATGTGGTTCCAACAAAAAAACACAATTTGACATATTTAAAGACAGATTTATAAGACATATTTTGCTTAATTACATGTAAAATAAATCTGGTATATGGACTTTAAAGAGTAGAAATACGCAAAAATGTTATAAATGTTAAAATAAAACATGCCCAAAGAAGTTTTAAAACTCTACTGAACCTTATTCGGACTGTAAGATTCTGTCCAATGCCCAAAAAACCCAAAAAACAACGTCAATTCTGCGTAAATATGCAAAAACCTGATACAAACTGTGCTCTACAACTTGACAAACCTGATGCGATGTGCAGTAATTTCGGAATGCACGCTGATGGGTTGTGATAATGCTCTGAAGGAGGGGTAACTTAGCGGAAGAGCAATGGGAGGGGAAACTCAGAGCATCAAAAATTAAATAAAGTTAGGTTAAAATACATGTTTTTGGCGATTATGACATTTTCAAGCATGTTATGTGTCAGCAGTTACCATCTCTTTAACTAAAATCTCACTTTTATATCTGTTAGCCGTACATCGACAATAGCCCGGCTGCAAATTTATCCACAGAAATACAACTTAAATCCCACAACACGTCCCCTTTAAAATTCACAGAGCGTTAGGTTATTAATGTGAAGTGATGAGAAAAGCAAAATAGCCCAATTCTATGTATATGAGTTGTTCATTAGTTTATTTGGTTCTCAAGAGCTCTTCTGAAATATATTATAGTGACACATAGCTGGGGGGAAGTAATTGCCTTATTTGTGCTTGAGAATTTGAAAAACATGATGTATGGCTCCAAGCGGAGGATTAGAAAAAGCAAAATAAGAGTGAGAAAACAGTGTTATTATTCAAAAGGGACGTCTCCTCTCGGTCCAGCTGTGACTGCAGGTTATGAATGTCAAAAATTCTCTTCTGCTCGTTTATGCGATTGATACTTTGCAGCTGATGGGTGTGATGCTAACTGTGGGCACTGCTCCGTCTTTGTTAGACTTTAATCTGAGCTTTAACACAATATGATTATAACAAACTGGCATAGCTCACTGTAAAATCTAATAGACCTTATCTGAAAAAATCTAGGAAACCGATTCCCAAATACCATTTAGAAGTGCTTCAGGTTCACAAGGATTTGAATATTTATTAGACTTTGAAAAACACAGGGTTCCCACTCTTTATCACAGACAAAACTTTCCATGACTTTACAGCTCGTACATGTGCAGAATTTAGCTTTAGGGCTAAATATGAAATGGGGTATTATAGTTTTTTAATATTCAAAATACTGCCAATGCATTTATTATCATCTCTTTTGTGTTTCCCACAGAACATTTGTTAGTCCAGGTGGGTGGGGGGTTCACTGGGATCAGACATGTGAAAATTATCGGAAATAATCATAATAGCCTAATGGGACATTAACAGAACGCTGGAGTTGCATGAAAGATATTAAAATCCCATGACTTTTCCAAGAATTTCAATGAATTTACAAAATTTCATGACTTCTAGGCCTGGAAAATGACATTTTCAATTTCCATGACCCCTGCAAAAACATAGCAAAACTTTTGTTCAGGTTAAGATCAAAACACATCGAAACAATAAAATATACCTTGGTTGTTCCATGTCAATTCAAGTAAGGCCCCTGCACACAAAAACGCTGGAAGAAACAAAACAGATCTACTGGTGTATTTGAGCAAAGTCTGAATCATAGAATGGACATAGCTAACACGTTAGCCGCCGCGTGCCAAATAGGAAGTCCGACAGGAGGCTTTTCCGGCTCCTTCTGACTCTGGCTCCCATTGACTTACATTAGGATCGTGTCGCTCTTCTCTCTGTAAATGCTGCTGTGATCCTCTTCATCTTGGTCTTAAAATGTTCTTATTAACCTGCGACACATGATCCTGATTTTTTTTCCCGCTATTTTGTTAGTCAAAAAAATCCTATTCATAACATAGATCCTGGCTCCAGATTCGGTCCTGTAGCCATTAGCATCGCGAGCCTCATTTGAGCGGCGCTGAACGCTATGAGTGACGTCACACTCGCTTAGTCCACTTTTTTATACAGTCTATGGTCTGAATGAACAGAGGGAGGATATAGAGATCGCCCTGGCATGATCAGGGAATGAGTGGAAAAAACTAAGAAAAACAGGGAGGTAACAAAAGGAGGACGGGAACAGACTGGGAAATGGAGCTAGATTCTTGGCAATAATACGTTACTGTTGAAGTTTCTTGTCTCATTCAGGTAGAACTTGGCAAGTGATGTGCTTTTTTCACCTCGAACGTAACTGTAAGTCTGCAATCCTAAAAAAATTATATTAAAAACAGTCAAAACTGAATCTTATGAAAGCACAAATTTCGCTGCTGCAGTATCAAATCCCCAACCTTACCCGTTAAAGCTTTTGTAGCAATGTATTTCTGGCCATGGTTACGATATATTGTATAAGCAGCTCTTGGGATCAATATACGTCAGCTGAACTTATTGTCCAATAATCAAAAAGTGTGTTAGCATGCTAGTTGTTGTTAGAATGACTGTGATGGCAAAAGTCAGCTCTAGTTTCTTAAAGTACGAAAAGCACTTATAAATGAATAATTATCTGACACAATGTCTTATTTTTACATTACAAACAAACTGTACAAAACAGAACATACCTTCACCAAAATATGACGGAGTGTGTTGCTCAAAGGACAGGATCAAACCACTAAGTTACTCTAATGCAGTTAGTTAAGTGAAATTTCCTGCTTTAAAGGTACATTCTCAAACTTTTTTTAATGCTTTTTAGTGCTTTCTTTTCTCCATGTAGACATTATTACTTTGTTTGGAATGTTTCACAGTTTGGTATGATAAAACTTTCTATCTTCACCAGGTCAAGTTACAGGTCAGATCTGTGAAGTGGCGACCCCGCTCACAGTTACAATCGGCTCTATTCACGTCTTCTTCACAAATCAGGAAGACGTTTGGAAAGATGCGATTACAACTTCCGGCAGCTTCTTTTTTATGTCTTTTTATGCACTTTTTATGTTGTTTTATCACATTATTGTGTACTAAGTTGTGGGTAAACTTCCGACGGGTTTGTTCGCATAAGTAAATCTGACAAAACTTAGGAAAAATGAGAAAATTACAGTTTTTTTTCATCTAAATGTCATTGTAGCGTTCGGTTACGTTCGGCTAATCAACAATTACAACCGTATATCACAGTCGTAGGCGAGCCCAGTGTCGGTAAGCGTGAATAGAGCTTATACCTATTTTTCTAGGTATTTAAAGATGTTTTTCTAGGTATTCTGATGTCATACTGTTGAACATTCCAGGCACTGACAATGACGTATCCATAAAAACAACGATCGTCAAACAAAGTTACAGCGCACCTTTAACTGCAATGTCTCTTGGCCTGTAGCTGTGTTCCAACCAAGGATGAATTCCTCTAAACAGGTCAATAGATTTTGTCCCTTCCGTTGTGCGATGGTTTGAAGACAGATGATTTTGAAATAGCCCGAGGATAACGATTTGATTTCATTGGCGGTGCAGTGTCCGGCCGTCTTGGGTGAGATTGTGGGTCCGCGAGTGTGTTTGTGCCATTGATCTGGGGCATCTGATAAGGAAGCCGGGCGAGAGACTGTTAACCTCAAATGGTGGGAGCATTAATCTATTTCAAAACACTGGGCTGCCTTGTGCTTTTCGTCTCCGTTTCTCCCGGGTAGCCTGCAAACATCGCTGTGGGCACACTTTTATATCTTCAAGAAGGCATCATGACAGCGGAGTTATGAAAGAGTGGAAAGTCAAGGCCAACTTTAAGAGCTGTGCTTCAAGTCATCCCTGAAGCTATTATGCTCTTTCACTGCGTTTTTTTTGAGAAAGCACTGATCTAATGGGGCTCATCACAAAAGCTATGTTAATTGTGTAGATTTGAACGCATTGAAGCGGATCAAAGACTGCAACAAACCGCCGTCCTTATTTAGAAGAATGCAATCGTAGCTCTGAATTTGCAGCATGCATCTCTCAGAAGTTGAATAAAGACAGCTCCTCTCGAATATTCTTGTATTTTTCTGAAGAAAATCTAAAATAAAAGTGTAGTGCTTCCGTGCGTGTGGGCTTTTTCTTATTTTTATTTAAAATTTTTACTTGTAAGCCCTCTTGTTCAGACAAAAATGGACAAACATGTTTCTCTGATTGCTTAACCCATCTATCAATCACCTACAGTAATCTATAGTAAGGATAAAGGTGTGATTCCGACTCAGAGATCCAAGGACGTTGTCTAGCAAAACGTAGAGACACGCCCCTTTTCCTCGGCCTGACTCAGAAGTCGGAGGAGACTGAGTATGATTTCTGAGATAAAATCCAAGATGATTGTGCACAGTGTCACTAGTATAAAGTGCTTTCATTATGTTTGGATGCTTTTGTGGTTTAAATGACCTGACGCTATCTATATCAGTGCCTATGGGTATGGTAGTCAGTGTCGCCTGTGTTTTTAGCCCATTTCCTGCTAGCTAATGTGCCGAAATGATCTACTATCACGCAACACCAAAGCTTTCACTTGACTAATATACTGAATTCTTCCTCGAGGATGTGTGGTTGAAGCAGGCTTATTTTGGAGCCTGGTACTCCGCCAGTGCTAAAGCAACAACAGCTTTGTGGTTAGCGTCCATGTTTTACTCTGAGTTGGACAAATGAAAACATAAAAAAAACGCTTGAAACTCGGGTGTGACGTCATATCTGAGGTCCAAGTCCAAGTCGGAAGGATAAACTAGCGCAGCATAAGTTCTGATTGTGACCTAGAGTCAAATTCCACTGCATTTCAGTGCAATTTTGTTTATTTTTTGTAAAGCCCAAAATCACAAGAGCTGTTGTTTCTTAGAGCTTAATTGTAGTTGCTTTAAATTATGACCCCCGTCTTAATCAGGATGAATGTTCTTCCTCGAATGCTACGTCTATTCCAGTGTTAGTTTTTTTACCTTTCCATATGTGCCTTGTCTCTTTCTGCAAACTGCTTATGTGGTATAGAAAATGGTAAACACTGGAATAGACTTGGCATCAAGGAAGAACATTTATCTTGATTGAGACGGTCCTCAAAAGTAAATCCAGAAATCTAGCACCAAAAAAAAACAAAACTGCACCATTTGGTGTCTGTTACTAAACTAGTTAAATTTTACACTGCCTGTTGAATTTGAGG
>KN505017.1:2759-22758 GCA_000787155.1 Scartelaos histophorus
TTGGACAGAGCGTGCACGTGTTTCAGAACAGAGGAACGAGGGGGAGGTGCAGATCATGTGACCACAGCCCACCAACTGCGGAGAGGGATGATGTTATAGATTCAGGGTAAAGCTGCTGCAACAATGTGATGGAGGGTGCTAAAGATACATTGGGCTAAAATAACAACCATGTGACAGTTATTTCAAAAATATGAGTGGGTTTGACTAAGAATATTAAAACGCAAGCTGTTATTTTCATTGTAAAAATGTAAATAGAGCAGTTGGAGAAAGAAAGAGTTTGAAAACAAGGGATGCCCATTAACTCGTATACCCGCACCCAGGATGAATTTCAGCTGGGGTATTAAGGGCTTTACTGTGCCACAGGCGCTGTCAAGACAAGGTCATTACAGCGCTGAAGGTTGTATGAGTTGTGCTGTTGCTAAAGCTGGTAATAATAAACATGTGAATTGTGTATTCAAAGAGTAAAGAGATGTTATGAACAACTCACCTTTTCCAAATTGACATCGGCCTCCACAATCTGTCTGAGGTCATGTCGGGGGAGAGAGGCATTGTGGTGAAGGAAATGGGAAAGTGTCTCATTATCTTTCAGAAAGTCCTTCAGCTTGAACCCTGTGAAACACCAAGAATGCTTTTAATACTCATGGTTTTAGATGAACAATTAAAAAAAAAGAAGAAGAAAAAAAAAAAATTGTGAAATTTTTATATAGCGCTTTTCCACAGACACTGGGGGCAAGTTGGGTTAAGTTGATGAACACATCAGCAGTATTCATCTGTGGAAGCTGGAATCGCACCTCCAACCAAGCGTTTTTCTTATGTTAAGAACAGGATTCGAACTGCAAACCTTTGGATCAATGGACAAGCACTCGCCTTCCCCCATATGTGTGCGTCACTTTATATTGTAATAAATCTGCTGAGTTTTTCATACGTGAGTACTGGGAAGAAAGCTCCTATAAGGACTTTCTGCTCTTTTCCTGAACACCACAGACGACATAGTGTTTATGAAACTGGCTGGAGTCGGTTTATGGTCTGCAGACTCATACAGATGAGGTTACTCACGGTCATTCCACTATGCTCTAAATACCACCAACTTCTCCCTCAATCTCCATCCTGTAATTTGTCCGAGAACAAACTGACTTATTATAAAAAAGCCCCAATGAAAGTAGGTTAAGAGGAATCTCACACACAAGAAATGGGTCCACAAGCAGCTGGTGTACTGAGTTATTTTGGTAACAAACAAACCTGTCTTTGTCTCTATCTCTTATGCAAGTACAGATTTTGTGTCAGCATAACCTTTCGCAACATGCTAATCACCTCGTAGTAGAATAGGACATGATCAGTCTCCCAAAGCCAACATCATTTCCTGTAGTTTATCATCTCCAGTAAATCTTGTATTTTTAAGATTTCACATGACACAGGCAAAAAGGAAGCACTTTGCGGTCCCTTGAGAGGAAATGAAAAAGAACAGTGCATGCCAAGCCAGCACAAATGTCGTATCTCTCATGTGTTCAGCCTTCAATGTCAATTAGAAACTTAGCACTTTTTAGTCCATTTACCCCAACCATTTGTCTACATGCATTTTTTTTTCATTAAACACTTTTGTGACTTCAGTTCTCAAGGGATAACAACAAGGGAGCGTTAATAAGATCTAATCAAGGTCCCAGTAGGAAAACTCCCATGATGCTCTCTGCTGTGGGATTTGGGGAGAGACAGCACTGTTCACTCTGGATGAAAAGGAGTCAACAAAAACACATGTGGCAACTTGAAATCCTTTGTTTGTCTGTTTGGACAACTTGAGTGTGTGAAAAAGATTGTCCAGAGCAAGCAACAGAAGTAACAGGTCTTATCTATCAGTGTTTAGATTTGGACTTAACCAGGATTTCAAAGAAGGACAATCCCTCTTCCATCACATGCTCCTGGTATTTCATGTCCTGTTTTAAATCAAACAGACAAGAAAATGCAAAGCAAACTTAGCAACTTAACTAAGCTTATTTCATCAGTGACCAAACCGGACCTAACAAGTTCACTATGGCAAAATGAAAATAAATTTGTCAACTGGACTGGACAAAAGTTATTTGGTGATTTGGTGACTTATTTCCACATTGCAGGTAGTCAAATTAAAAAGCCATGAACTTTCTGGAAATATCAGTTAGGTGTCACTCACAAACAAATCAGTTTTAGAATAAGGAAAAGGAAAATAAATTGACACATTTTCACCAGAACAATCCTCAAGTTTGACTGAATTCTTAAACCTTAAACCTTAACCACCACCAGATGTGTGTGTAAAGGCCTACAAACTCACAAACTATAGACACTTTTTAATACCTGTGTATTTTGAACATTGATCATCATGCTCATTGGCATATCATCATCATCAGCACCATCATCATTATCATCATCTCAACATGATAAAGATCCACTGGGGAATTCAGGAATTTGACTTTAATTCCCTTTCCATTGGTATCTTATGGAACCAGATGCATTGCCTTGAACCAGCTGTTACATTCTGTACTCTCTATACTCTCTACAGTATAGGCCACTGTGCCTGACCCTCAACACTTTATCTGTATAAATCTCTCTTCTAACCCCCATCACTGGCTGAATTATTAAGCTGCACGTGAGCCCCTCTGCGCTCAGCTCTTTGATCCCTATGGCACTGCACTCCCTTCTGAGTCCTCCATCATTGTCGCCTCAATCGAACACTTCTCACGTGGCTTAAAAACCTAACAGGCCTGCACATTAAATTACTATGATGATAAACAGCACAGATGAAGCAAAGGTTCGTTTGACCAAGAAAACAAAATCAATGAGCACCATTACATCGTGATGAATAACTTGACCCCACCTCCTTGTGCCCAGGCTGTTGGGATTTATGATAAATGTCAATATTTCCTTTTCATCTCACTAATGTGTGTAATATACAGGCTTTTCAAGGCCATGCAAAGCACAGCGTGTTCATTGCATAATAGTTCACCTACCGTTGGGTTAACACGGCAGAAGGTAACCAAACCAACAAGATCCTTGATTTTTTAGCTTGGTTGCATCATTTGTAAATGTACTTTCAATAAAGAGGGTAGAGGGAAAAGGCCCAATAGTTCAAGAACAGTGTAATGATAAGAAGAGTAGGTTATGTAAACAAAGCAAGATTTTTTTTTTCTTTTTAAAAATTGTAAATAAATTATGTACTTTTTAGCACTCACTCAGCTCTACTTTCAAGTTTAATTTGATCATATTTTTATACTATGCAAATACAGTAAAGATGTTTGTGATGTGAAAAAAATCCCTCAGTCGTCCAGGTAGAATCCATGGCAAAAGGAAAATATCAGAATGCTGGAAAAATGGCCAGGACTGACCAGAGCTGAAGAAACAGCTTGGATGAGCTGTGAAACGTATTCGACCAAATAACTTATGTTCAGTTGACAAATTTAGTTTCCTTTTGCAATTTGTGATATATCTTTGTCAATGAAAACAAAAGAGAATAGCATTTTTTCACAAGTCAGCATAGCGTTGAAGAGTTATGCACATGCTATTTTTGGCTGGTGACATTGTAGCTTTTCTTTTTGGTGTCATTGTCAAAACCACTTTAAATATATAAATTCAATGAGCAAAAAATACTTGTTTAAGTTTAGATAGTATTTATACATGGTTACATTTAGATATACATAAAGCCAAAATTGTGCTTGTAGCAACCATTTTAGATGTAGTGAATTGCAACATTTGACTTTTGGAAGATCGGATCATGAGTCTGGCAGGCGCCGATAACAGAGGCACAGGCCACAGCCCTCGTCACTGCTTTGAGGGGGGAGATAAGTCACTTAGTGGGCTGCATGGTTAACAAATTAAGTACTTGAATTTTTGGATTTCTGACAAACTTTTCTGTTACATAGAGAAAGAAAGCATGGGGAGTTGAGGGTTACTATGTAACTAATAACATTAAAATGAGATTATGAATGCTTCTATCATATTGGTATTCATGCCAATGTGGGAGGATTTAACTTGACTTGCAGCGAAAAAAAAAAAAATAAATAAAATAATGGATGACTCAGTGCCATTAAAAATGTGTTTAAAAGATGATATAATGGATTTTTTCTTACGGGCTGTGTTCTTCTGCAGCTTCCTGAGAGCTCTGACCAGGCCCTTGTAGCCCTCATAGCTCTTATCGTTCTGGCTGTACAGTAGGATCTTCTTGGCATCAGAGATGAGACGAGAAATTCTGCAAAAAAGTCAACATTAGATATGCCCCATATGTCAGAGAGCAAGTATCAAAGCATGTAGCAATATCACTTTATGTTAAATTTTTTGTGCTTTTACTATTGTACCATTTCTCATTGTAATTTCTATTATATGAATGTTGCCTGATCCAAATCAGCATTTCTTACATTGAATCGTTGAAGTTTCCCACCAACCCCGGGCTCTCTCCGGGAGTAGAGGATCGGAAGCAGGGATTGTTTGCGTTGCAAATGATGCCTTGTACCCACGGCAGAGTACCAGCTGAGGGCATGGCCTTGTTGGGAAAATGACCTGAAGAGAAAGGTTTATAGCACGCCATAAATAGACCAAAATACAGATATTTTCTTTCTAATAATCTTACTGCTGTTGTAAGTCTTGGTCAATACCCTTGAGAAACAACACTTCTACACTTCAGAGTGTACACAATTGATCCCTCTGGCTCTGATATTCATTAGGTCTTATCTTTATGATGACATTTGTCAACTGGCCTTTCAGCTACTGTTGAGGTTAACAAGATCACAATAACTTTTACAGTAAGATAAGCAAAACAGGCCAAGAATTTGACCTACTTTGAGGAATAAGGATTCATTCTACGTTACTGTCTTCCCTCTTGTTCTTAACATTGTTTAAAATCTATGTACAGTTAATAACCTAAAGCTTTTAGTTTGCAGGTGACTTTTTACTGTTTAATTTGCCAACAGTCACATGCTCACAGTAAGAACAAATATTGACACAAATCCTCCAGTCTATTCTGTATCTAATCTGTTACAACTTGGATGTTCCAAGAAGACAAAATGTAAAAATAGTATATAAAATAAGTTTGGATATAAAGAGTATGTGTTCTGGGATGGTGGAACTGTCCATTACTTACATTCATGCTGCTCATATGGGGGATAATGTATTCTAACTGCAATCAAGATGAAGAAGATAAATAGTGGCCAGATGATCTCAATCAACAGCTGGAGCTGTTGGAAAAACATACAAAACGTGCGATCAGAAACCTTGAGTTAACCAACAACACATGCTGATGACTTTGCTTTTATTTAGATCAAACAAGGTAAGTTTAACTTTGTACTAGTATGGGGGCCTGTCAGCTGTTTGTTGCCTGTATGCAGTAATCCCACTGCAGTCTGGGAGAGTACTATGTGGGTTAATAAGAGGAGACACAGACAAGTGCTTCCCTGGGCTATGAGGCTGTCCATCTGCTCCATATGGGCCTCAGCTGCTTGCTCACATACTTAACTAGTGGCTCTCACATGCGACTAGGATGAAGCATAAGGACTGTGTCTTAGTGCCCTGCTTTCCTTTGTAGTGAGCAAGTGGCCTGGAAGTCAAGCTTCCATAGCTACACTTTTGATGGACAAATGACCTAAACCACTGCGAAGCATAAAGGGACACTGTATTTGAGTCATCAGTGGATCTGATTTACATATGTGTGACTGTGTGGGCTTCAACCAGAACAAAATGGATGCTGGATAAGAAAGCTCATAGAGAAGAGTGTCATTACCAGATCTTTGACTCAAACTAAAGTCAGTGTGTAGCTCAAAGGATGGTCCCATATTCCCATAGATGTGACCTTCCTACACACTGAATAACTGCATAATAATAAAGCCACAACATTATAATCTCCAAAATACTGCAGACATATTTAGCAGAGTCAGTACAAACTGACTCCACTTAATATGTTTGCATGGTGTAATAATTAAATCCAGTGACACTAGAGGTGGGAAATACATTGAATTTAACATAGTAATAATTATTTTTAACACATACCAAGTTATAATATAAAAAAGGAATAAAAAAATACAACAAATCTATCTTTCTAAATAATGGTATAAAGTGATATTTCTACACTTTCTGGGGTAATTTTACAGTCCATTCAAGTGACAACATTTTTAGGTATGTTTTGCCATAAAATTATCAGAATATATTCATTATGATCATTAAAAGAAAACAAATGACATGCTGCTTTTTGTCACCCATAAGTGACTTTGTGCTTACAGTTTGTCTCCGTCGATAAGTGAAGTTTTTCCACAGCAGTAAGCCCAGCTGAGTGGAGACGGCCATGGCGCTGTCTTCCTCACTGAGCTCACTCCAGCTCCTCACTAGGAAACAGACAAGACACAGTAAAGGTTACTCAAAGCAAACAACAAAATGGGATCAGTAACACCTCTGGAAAAGTCAACACTCAAGTCCAAGAACTGCCAGCAAAAAGCCTAGAACAGCTTTGAATTTCACATTCTTACTTAAAAAAATAAACATGACAAAACACAAACAGCATAAAGTAAAAATCATACAATTAAGCCAGAAATTAAGATGAAGTGATACAGAAACTCACACTTAAGGAGCAGTCAAAATTTGTCTCAAGTAGGAGTAAGCCTGCTGCAATTACAATTTTCATAAAAATTCATAAAAAGACATCCGTTTGATCACTTTTACAACAGAAATCATTTTAAACCAATCCTTGAGTAGAGCACAGATGTAGATTTAGCCAATTTAAAATTTTGCTTGAAGTTTAGTGTAGAAGAAGTAAAACATATCTTACATTGAAACAGATCTTCCTAAAGTTCCACAAATGCAGTTATCAGAGTTAAACAGCAACCTGGAGCCTTCTTCAGCTAAAGTGAAATGAGGGCTTCAAATGTGTCTCAGGTCTACTTAATGTGGGTGCATCAGTCCAAAGGTCAACTGACCATGAGGACCGCTGAGTGGGCAGCGTGAATGGGGTGAAAGCTATTTGTAATCCTTTAATCATAGATCCTGTTACTATTCTTTGGTTAATTTTGCACCACAATGCCAAAGCAAGTTTCAAGTTTGAGATTTCTGTTCATTGACAAAGCTTATTCTAATTCTGATCTGGTCTTAATAGGTCTGTATTGTTCTTCAATAGATGATAACTCAGTAGCGAGGGCTTTGTTTTTAGTTGGATCAATAAACAGACATTACTCATTGTGTAAGACCAAGAGTTGGAGACATTCCGTTCAAATTTGAAAAGTAATGTTCATATGTTGTTGCCAAGACTGGGGGGGGGCACATTGATTAAATAAATGGAGCAATAGTGGACATTTTGAGACAAGCAACAGCGACCCTTGAACATGACTTTTTCTCAACCAAATAACCAAGTGACTCCCACATGCATCTACTTTCTACAAACAGGCTACCATGATAATCGCTTGGAACACCTATGTAGACTGTCGCAGTATGTCTAATATGTGTTCAACACTTTCATTTATTCTTAGCTCATTACATACGCCTATTTATCATGACAACAAAGCCAGTTGATTCTAGTCCTACCGCCTCCATTTTGCATAAACAGTTACACCACGTTATATAAAAAAACAACAACAACAACAACAAAACAGATTTGTATCAGGGAATATAAAACTATGTCGTTATTATTTCTCTTTTATAAGCGCACATTCCCCAGGCTGGAGGTTTTAATTGTCTTTAGGAGAATAGCGCTGTTAGTCGTGGTTATCACAGTCTCCATTGAGATAAAAACACTCATCAGATAAACTGAATCAGCTCCGAATGGTGCAGTGCCAGGGCGCCTCTACTGGCCATACCAAACACTATAATTTTATACTTGTTTACCACAATTTCAGCATCACGTGTTCGATCACATTCATATGCCTCTTCGTCTAAATTGGTAGTTTCCCGCTAAAATTGACAATCGCTGAAAGAATAAAACCGTAATTTTATCGAAAACAGGTTAGTTTGTATGACCATTGATGTAAAAGACATACTTGAATTGTGTTTCATCTGGCACAGCCACCCATGTAAATGTTACAGATAAATACATTAACACGCACATTACTCATAAGATTGGGCCTATGCAGATTTTAACAGTCTAAAAACACATGAAGCATCATAAGATTTGGTGGATCAATCTTTTTCCAAGTTAAAACACTTGAGTACTCGCCGTTCATTGTTTAACAGAGCCTGGGTTACTGTCGGACATTGGGTTTCGCGATGCTCAACCACGGTCCTGTCAAGTCCACAGAACTACCACAAAACCAGGAAATAGATGTGGTTACAAAATAAAAGACAGCTCCAACATGTAGGATACATCAAAGAAAAAAGGCCATTACTAATGAATTATAAGTCAAAATTGAACAATTAAAATTGAATATCAACAAGTAAATAACGAAATACAGACCCTGCAGTTTTGAAAAGGCATAATCCCAAAAAACAATTTAGTGAACGAGACAAGTAACAATTTAGAGACTTTTATTTTCAGCAATCCAAACCGGATGTTGTTTTGAAGTGAATCTATCTTTATGTATTTTTATCCACAAAAGACAGACGGTCAACGGGAGAATAAAAACAAAGCAAAAACTGTAAGAAATTGACAGAAAAGGCAACTACAATTTTCTGAAACCATCGCACTGATCTTCAACATGCCTAATCCATTCAGCGCACAAAGTGACCATTCGTACTTAACGACCACAAAGTTACACAAAAGATGCGAAAAAAATGTAAAAAATCCTATTTGTTGATAATCTTAAACAAACCTTGCACAAATTAAAGAAAGACATTTGCCTATAGCTTCACTGTTTTATCATAGTATATCGCCCAGTCGATTTAACATATTTTAATGAACAAAAGAAACTCTCAGAACACCCCGAAAATGATAATAACGCAAACCTCACCGAGCTTGTGCTGATCGCCTTTTAATTTCCACTCGTCCTCTTTTCATAAATAAATGGTCAGGAGAAAAACAGGCTTGATAGCTCCAGTTGTTACGGTCTTGATTGTTGTGCGTCTCAGCGTCTGGTAAAACGGTCCTTTTTCCTTGGCCAGGGTTTTATAGTGCGCCTCGGTGCGAGAAGAGAGAGGCAGAGGTAACTAGCGGTCATCCTTTTGTTGGCGCTCCATATAAGGAAAGCACGTGTGGAGTCAAAACATCTCTTAAAGGGACAGACACACAACTTGACAAAACAGTATTTTAATTTTACATCGAGTTATAACAATATGCCTACTTTGTATAAACATATAGGAGTGTCCATGTTTATTACACTTGGCCTACTTTGCATTCCTTAAACATACAACCACCTGCTGGAGAAAACAAAGGACAATTTCAATTGCAGGGACGACTGATAGGATTGATTGGATTGTCTGCTAACACTGAAGGTTGTATGAATAATATAGTTTGACTTTTGACTGCTTTTCTTGCAGCGTCCCCCAGGTTATGCTGTGTTCTGGGATATGCGTCTCTGAGCCTGGACAGGATTAGGATCTTAAAAATAAAATGAATGGGTGGAACTTATAATTTCTTGCACACTCAGCACTCACAGTTTCACAATGTTCATGACTATTTAAGAAATCTAAAATTTTGCTTTCAGAGTGGGGCACTGTGTTAAGTTATTATATGTGAGTAAAATAAAGCTTGAAACCATTTTTTTCTTTCTTTCTTTCTTTCTTTCTTTCTTTTTTCTTTTTTTTTTTTTTGAGTGTGTTTAATATGAAAATGATTCCCATCTCTTGATCTTGGAATCTGAATATTAAGGTTGGTTGATTTCAAAATCACTGTACATGCAAAAAGATTAAGTTCAGCCCAATTTTTGCATTTTTTTTAATTGCGTAAAATTACTGTAAATGTTCTTTAAGTGGTATGTTACTGACCAAAGTAACTAAAATATGCTCCACCAAGTCTTATACATGACATCTGGCAGTAATTATCTGATATGCAGTCTAGCCCTGAGTGCAAAATATATATTGGTAATACTGAACATTCCCTCAGTGTTTGGATTTGAAAATTAAAATGACTCCATAAAAACTTGCATGTACCCATTAACCTTCTGATTCTGGTGATGGTCTTCTGCAGTCTCTGTACAATCCCATTAAAATCCTCATTGAAAGAGATTAGCCATTAATCCAAGGAAGGACTTGAACTTGCTGCATGGGTGCATACTGAGGAGAATAACTGATCACTGAATGTGTGAATGTTACGCAATAGTTTTCATCAAGAGAATCTAGGCAAACTTAGCACTTAACTACACAGCAAAATCTGGAGAGTTAAAATTTTGGGGGAAAATACTTTAAAGTTGTTTTTAACAGAAAAAGTGTTATTTTAACTATTTCAAGAGTTAAATGGGGGTTGGGGGTTTGAGTTGAAGTTGAAGTTGAAGTTAATTCAACTTCCACTAGAGTTTGTTTAACTTCCCATAGAGTTAATTTTGCACCTCCAACCCACCACTTCAAACTCCCACCAAAGAAAATCCCACCAAATCATCAATTTCATCTTAAATTAAAACATCTTTGTGTGTTGTTTAGCTAAATCAGGATAACTCTACAAAGTCTACAAACCCGTTTACTCTCAAAACATTAATATAACTGATTTTGGGGTTTAACAGGAACTTTGGTCCAGTGTTACTTAAATTGGACTCATATAAACCCAGAGAAAGTGCTAAAATTGATTCTGTGAGAGTCAATTTAACACTCCACTTTTTACTGTGTAACTATGACCTCTGAAATGTTATATTATTATATTTTATTACTTTTTTTTCTATTGTATTCTGACTTGTACTTACATTTATATAACACCTGTCTCTAGTTATCTTTTTGTTACTTATTTAGAATGTATTGTTATTATTTCTATTATTTACTTTGTTATTATATTATGTTGTGAACTGTGAGCTACTGTGTCTAAATAATTTCCCTTCTGGATCAATAAAGTTTTTCTAAGTCTAACTCTGAATCACAAGAGGCTTTCTGTGCTTGTGTGTTAATTTAATGAGGAAACAACAGGAGTGTCCTTTACATGTCTTGTCAAGTTAGTTGTTGTAGAGTATTCCACCTTACAAAATTATTAATTATGTACAAGTATTCGTTTTGATGATTAGGTATATTTGGAGTTTATACCTGTGGAATTGACTTTGCATTTCTTTCTATGCTCAATGCTCAAGTTGTAAAGTCTTTTCAAACTGAAGCTGTGATTATGTTTTGTGAGTTATCAGGTACCACTCAATAGAGAACAATGGGTTTGTTATGGCTGGCCCAGCATGAAGCAGTGTACACACCCAGGGGCTTGTGGGAGATCACTGCTGAAGTCCACGGGTCACTCAGGACATTCTTGGACAGTTTTGGGCTTCTAGAAAAAAACATTCATTTTATTACGGCTACACTGTTTACTTTTTAGCTTCAATATGATGAATTGAAGCAGTGTATTCTGTGAACCAACTTAACCTATCGGTCTGGACCTGCCTTCACCTTAGATCAAACACTGAACCCTGAGTATTTCCTATGTGGTAGTGCTTGTAGTATACATAAGTACACAAATAAATAAACTAATCATTATAAATATGTACATACAGCTTTTGCATTCAACAGTAAAAGTGACTTCATCATTAAGCATCAACTTAGACACAGCTGACTGTATTTGGATGGACATTTGCATTTTATGTTAATTAAGTGTCTTCCTTAACGGTTTCTGTACTGTTATGGCTATTTAAGAGTTGTCCCTATACTGCTTTTACACAATATTTCACCTTCTGTCATCATCTGCATTATACAATCAGAACCAGCTTCCTTATGTCTCATTGGCCGATAGTAACCTCGCACAAATAAAAAAGCGATGTACCTTAAACCAAATTAATGAATAGACGATTTTCATTTGCAGCCTATAGGCCATATTATTGTTAGTGTATATGATATAGTTAGAGTTGTATATTCGGGACGCGGGTGCAGAGTTGGAGTATGAGAGGCAGAAGTGGATGCCAGGTTTGTCCGATAGTAACCCCAGCGCTGAGGGTGGGGGAAGGGAAACGCGTGCCCGATAGTAACCCTGTGCGCAGAGTCTGAACACAGAGTCTGAACAGAAGCAGGTTAAGAAGTAGGGGCTGCTCAGCCTTATTTTAACCCAGGTGCTCATTATTGTACTTTGATGTGCATTGTGGCATTATTATAGCGAACTCCAGGGTTTGGCTGATGCTGTGTAGTCGCATTTTGATCAACATAAAGAAATCGTTCTGGTTATCTTTTGCCTCTTGGTCTTTGGATGCAGTATGTAATAAATAAGCAGAGCCTTTGCTGAGTTTGACTTGGTAAATAAACACTGGCTTGAAATCTTCCTGCCTACATCGTCGGCACAACTGAGGCGTTCATGTGCAACTACAAAATCAGAGATATCCATCTAATAAATCGTTTCTAATAATGAAGAAAGCGCCCTGCTAAAATAAGGCATAGTCAACAGTGTCCTTATACTCTGAAGAGAGCAGGGTGCATTCTTCTATTATACACGTCAGAATTATAACCAGTGTTTTCTTTCCTTTTGCAGTTGTGCATGAGTCCATGAAAGCAGCTCGCTCTGACCGGTGGTTACCTCTCACTGCAGCGCGAGGAGAACTGGGTGAAAGGGGAATGATGTCACTGAACAACGGAGGACGACTAAGGAGAAGAACAAAGTGCTCCACTTCAGCCATGGGGCACTAGGGTGTCTAAAGGAACATTATCAAGCTATCAAACTGTCTTTCAGCCACAGTTCTGACTGAAGGAGCCTGTGATGTTTAGTATATAATCTACCGTGTCGTTGTTGAGAACAGTGCCCTTTGGAGTGTTTTTAATATTATAAGCTGCATACACTGTTACTGTAGAAGTAAAAGTAGAAAAAAAAACCATCACAGATATTATTAACATGAAATAGAATTGGGTAAGAGATTTGGGGATGATTAATACCTGGTGCATGCAGCGTAATAAATGACTCCTTTTTCCGATTGGTGTGGGTGTCATCTTTTCACATTAAAGACATTCTGTTGCTTATTTACAGGAAGTAGTTTGTATTACCATTAGTTGCAGAACTATGTAACTCTGATGGAAGCCAGATGTTAAGCCAGATAACTCCTATATTTAACCCCTTATTAATATAGGCTCCTGTAAAATCCAAATTCACATTATTTATATAACGCATTTTACCAACAAATTATTTTTCAAATTGCTGGGCAGTCATAAGACAACCGTGGGTATAAATGCTAAATTTGAGCTTATTTGTTTCAACACAATAACATCAGATAAAAGCAAAATGAATCGAAGAGTAAAATGTCACAAGATAACCCATACCTATGTATAGTACAGTACCTCAGCACAGTATTTGCAGTGTATGTTTTGCAGGGTCTCTTTTGTGACCTCTGGGTTCACAATGATTTTCTATGGAAGTGCAGTGCTGCTCAGGGTATGTCCTCCATGTGCACTATGGCTCAGTGACTCTTTGTTGGATCATAGCCTTCTGTTTCAGCTCCAACACTCTACCAAATGAAGTGATAGATGTGTGATTCATTTCTGAAGAATAAAACCCTAAAGCATACAAAAACCAGCACAACAGGCTTCTAACTACAATTCTTCTTCTTCTTAATCTTATTATTATTATGTAATATTTACCATGGAATTAAGTGACAACTCTAAGACTAAAACTGGGGATGTCAAAAAATTATGGCGGCACGGTGGATGAGTGGCAACACTCAGGCCTCATAGCAAGAAGGTTGCTGGGCGACCCGGGGATCGCTCGGGCCTTTCTGTGTGGAGTTTGCATGTTTCCTCCCCGTGTCTGGATGGGTTTCCTCCGGGTACTCCGGTTTCCCCCATCACCCAAAAAACATGCAACATGCCCCTATGAGCAGCTTATGATCAGGGACTGCTGGGGAGTTCCTCCCTCCTGTGGGCTCACCACCTGCAGAGGGGTTCATAGGGGTCTGGTGCATAGAGTAATAAAGTAAGCAGGAGAAAATGGATGGATGGATGAATTGTTATGAGAAGAAACATCACAGTTTTATGTTTATTCACAAGTATTGACACAGTGGCCAAACAACAGTGAAATCCATTATTTTCTCTCATCCCCATTATGTACCAGTAATTATTTGGCCTTGCTCAAGTATGAGACCAGCTTTGTTTCCCATAAGGTTATGACCAATAGAGATCATATAGATGATATACTGTCTGGAAAAGCTCTGTCATTTTATCATCACAGCCTTTAGCAAAACTGTTCCCTGTCTCCTGGTGCTTAATAGGCCACGGGCTCCTCCTCTCCGGTCTGTTTCAGTTTTGACTCATGGGTGCCTGTGAGCATCTCCCTATAATTGTTACATCTCAATCTGGGTGAAAACTATTTAAAATCTGAGATGAAAACTGGCTCATCTAAAGTAAATTCTGTTTCTGCAATATAACTATTCAATAAAATCAAATGACAAAAACTCAAGGGAAAAAAGTTATTTAAAGATTTAAAAAATGTATTATTGTAGTAAAAACATACATTTTTTTGTAACTATATTTTCCCTCCTGTGCATGTAGTATCTATGAATTAAGCATAAGTAGTGGCATAATTCTCTGACACCTCAATTATGTAATTCACAGTGTTACACCTGAAAATGAAAGTAAATGGTCCAGCACACAGTTCATTAGTTGTGGTATGTTTGCACTTGAGCCTGTACTGTATGCAGGGTCACATGAGCTGCAGTTGGTGTAAAACCTGCTGAGTTTATGCTGTGTATGACTATAGGAGCTTGCTGACTGGCCATCTGCTGCCCTCTGTCCTGCATAATAGACCATTCACTCAGTCAAACAGCTGCTGGACACCCTGACCCTGTCTGCGTCTGACACGTGCTCTTATACTAATCGCTGCTTTCGGAAATTATTTTTGTAATCAAAATCAAAACATGCACACATCTCATTTTTTGGTACATTAAACTGTTATGACATGCTGCCATTTACAAATGCCATGCCTCTCAACGTGAAAATGATTCTGATGTATTATTTGTCAATATATTATTTAATTATTATATTTATATAGCACCTTTCAAAACCCCCAAAGTGCTTTACAGTTTATTATTCACTCCACAGTTGGTGGTGGAGAGCTACTACTGTAGCCACAGCTGCCCTAGGGCAGACTGACAGAAGAAAGGCTGCCCCTCCAACCATCACCACCAACACTCACGCACACTCCACTTGCTTACTAGGCAATGTAGGTGAAGTGTCTTTAAGTTCGTTAAGTTCTTTAAGGCCTGACCTTGCTTAGCTTCTGAGATCTGACGAGATCGTTCTTTGAAAAGCTGGTATGGCCATGAAAATCATATCATATAATATATTATATCAATATATTGTATCCTAATACTGGTGGAGATTCAAATAATTTTTCATGTAGCAGTGCACATATTATCATGTTGACATGTTCTGATGCCCTCTTACACATCTGGAATTGTTATTCTATATTTCTTTTTTATTTTGCTGCCACTGCTCTCTCTCCCACTGTTTATCATGACCCTAGTTTGACTCTGCTGATGAGGCAACTTCTCACCTCACATGCTTGTTTGTAATGTTCACCTCTCCACATTCCTCTGTCCAAACATCACTCTTTTAACATGAGTTTTATGCTTTGTAAGTTGGATTAGCTTATCTTTTCTACATATCTGGTCATGATCAGAACACAATGTTCTGCGTAAACAGAGTATGTGGCCATAAAAACCCATCATAACCTAGATGTAGGGACAACATGCACAGCAACACTGCAAACAAAGCCAGAATGATTATTTGTTGCATACGTTTTCTCTTTTAGAAACAGTGTGTTGGTGTAAAGACTGAAAATTGCCTTAACTTACTTTACCACAATTATTAAAAACAACATAAACAACATCATAATTTGATACCTTGCAGCTTTAGAGTAGTTCCCAAGGGTGCACCCCATTGCTATTTATGACCAGCCCATATCCTTTAATGTGGGAAGAAGCAAGGATGAAGTCAGATTGAATAACACTAGGTTGCTCTTTCAATACTGATGAGTGCTGATAAGGAACATAGATGTTTTTCAATAAAGGATCAGAAAATACTGTGCCCCATGGAGACAGTCCTGTCCAACAGCGTCGCAATATATACACACACAGTGTTTTATCTATGGCCCAATTTCTAAAAAGGACAAGAGTCTCTTAGTGCAAACAGCTTGGAGGGTTGCAAGAGTGATATTGCAGGTAACCTGAAAGTCAGTAGCATGATTTACAGTATATACACTGGAAGCATTGCTAACACAAACAATATTTTGGTTGCACATTAGAATAAAATTTAAGGTGGGGTATGATGGGAAGAATACTTTGAAAATGTATTTTGAAACATAGCCTGATGCATGGTCCAGTCAGAGTACTGCATTCTGAATACATTGAATACTTTGCAGGGTTGCATTTAAATTACTATGTAAAGATGCACCATAGGATTAACAGGTTTATTTTGATTCAACGCTTGTTATGCATTTATTTATCATTGATCCGGGGAACAAAAATCACATTTGCATTCACCACAAGAGAAGTGCTTTCTCTTTTTCTCACTAATTATGTGTAGTTTGAAGTGTAAATTGTATGATCTAGTACTGCCAAGCATATTTTGACAGAAGTGACAGAAAAGAGTTACTCAAAATTAGTATTCAGCATATGTATTCTTGGTATTTCAGTATTCAGTTACTTCCCAACACTAAAGGTGGGCTAAGTCATGTGTAATCATACCGTGGACAGATTGCTGACTGTGACAGTTGTTCCTAAATAAAAGCACTGGGTTGTTACCAGTGTAAAAATAGAATGTAGTAATGAAGCAGATCTCTTGTATGGATTACAGAGGGAGAGGGGAGACCACAAAAGTGCATCTGCCCCACTAACAGTTTTTTTTTCTGAACTCATGCTCCTCTCACCGCATCCACGTGAGATGGAGAAGGGAGGGGAGACAGATGGGAGAAAGAGCGAGGGGCATACTGAGCAGCGCTGCAACTGGATATCCATACCAAATATCCCACAATGCACAGGAACAGGGACACAATCAGTTAATGTTATTAATGAACCATGAAAACTAGTAAAATACATGGATTTATGTGATATGCAAAAGGCTAAGAATGTACAGCCACACGTGCCGGCGGTCCACTAGGGTTTATGCACAGTATAAGCTGATTTGGCAATTTTCCCAGTGTAATGAGTTGGGGTAAAGATAAATCTGTTATGTCAGGGGTTTTGGCCATTGAAAGAGGAAACACAGGGATTCAAACACTATTTATGTAAAGGCAAGACAATTACTTCAAGGAAATACTCATAGGTGAAGTAAAATAACAGACACTGGTTTTTGAAATTGTACTAGTATTAGAAACAATAGGCCTACCGATACAACATTTCTGAGGTAAAGGTCTATGGCATGGCTATTCACAAAAATAATATACTGTTTAGGGTGGTATTTGCAGGTAATAAAAGAAAACACATTTTGTCAAATTTGCAAAGTATTTCAACTCGTCAATATTTTGAGGGCCTTTTTCATTGGGTTTCATGGTTTGAATTGGGAACTATGGGAGTATATTTACAAATTGCCTATACTTGATGTTATGATATTCCATCCAATCAACCTTGCCCTGGATACTGTCATGACCATTATGCAATTACCTTCAGAACAGACAGAAGCAAAGATACATGGATATCATTCTTGTGGGCTGTGTTTTCATAATAAAGCCCCCAAAGAACAAACTGTCCAGAGCAGAACTTGGTCTCCGTGACATAACTTTGATATTTTTACCATTGATATATAATCCATGAATTAGTGTGGACAGCATCTGATAGGCTTGGGTTTGTAAACAGTTAAAGCATGAAGTGCACATGTAGCTTCCAGTCAAGGACAAGGTCATGGTGCTCTGAATGTAAAAATATGCTCCCCTTTCCTCCATGTGTGTTTATGTGTTACAGTCCACGGCTCGTTACATAATATCCTTCTCCCCAAAGTCACCATCAAGGTCTGCACGGCTGTAAAGTGATTCATCCAGAGTCTCCTAAGAGCGCGCAAATTGACTGAAACCTTGGACTCTGGCTCCCCCTTCTGGGCGTTTTTGGTACCTGCCTGTCTTCTTGGCACTGACGTAATACTATAATGGCTGTCTAAAAATAGAATTCCAGACGTAGACTCGAGGTCAGACAGTTGCTATGTGAAAATCCTGAGATAAAATTGGAATGGGATCAGAACCACATGTTAGTTATATTCTAGCTTAGAGTGCATGGTGCATTTTGTGAACCCTCTTCCCAAAATCATTGGGCTATTTATCAGCTGATACATTGAACTATTTTACCACTCAGACCACTTTGAACATGTTCTGACCTCTGCAGATGGAGATACCCTAATCAATGGTTCTACTTCCAGAACATCAATAAAACAAAATGTTTTCCAGGTGACTTTAAAGACCTTAATAACACAGATATGGTCATGGTCAAAGATTCAGCCTGTTATTTATTTTAAAAACACAACCTGGACTTGAACTTGACAATGTGTACATTATTAGTGACAGTTTGTACATTATTAGCTTGTTTTTACTTGAAAATTCATTCTTAGTATAAAAAGCAAAATTAAATGAAGTGCAAATTAACTAAAAAAACAAACAAAAAAACCCAATGCAAACCACTTGACATAATTTTCAATACTGCTTTAACACCCTAAAAACATACAAGAAAAGTCTTATCTCATCACTCAAATTGAAGACATTAAAGGTCCACTATACAACTTCAGTGACTTGCTTGTGTCCATAGAGATGCATCTGAAAAGTCTCACAGTCTGATCAGTCTCACATTTATATGACAAAGTGAATAAGTACTCCAAAATACCATGAAAAACTCTGCAGATCTGACCAAAAAAGTTATACCAGAAATGTTACATAAAAACACTTAAGTATATACAACAAAAGAGGCATAAAGCAAATTATTTTGAACTGAATTATGGTTGTTCATGGACTCATTACCGACCAGTTTACAGTTGTTGCTTGTTTGCTGAAATTCTTGACACTCTAACAATAAAAAATAAATATATCTATGAAAAACAAATGAAAAACTAGCATCAAAATTTCACAATCTTATCACTTTTCTCACAGAACCCCACAGTTTGGTGAGCCACAAGTTGACCCCTAAATCAGACATGTACTGCAGTTCTGGGGTCAGCATCTTCCTACATAGCTCCTCATATTGTTTATCAATGTTGCTTTTCAGATTGTATCCCTCTATGGACTTTTCTCCCACCGGTTGCCATGGCTGCAGATCTTCACTGTGAATACTCGCAGCATCAACTGAATGACCCCCCTCGATGCATATTTCCATCATTTTGGCATTTCTCCTTTTAAGCTCAGCCACATCTTTAGTCATTTTCTCTCTCCCATACAGTTCCACTTTGTGCCAGAAAGTGCTATTGAAATGCTGATATAGTTTCCAATCAATGCTGTTCCACTTAAGGGCTTTTTGCCTTAATTCAGGAGTCAATCTTGATACAGTAGATTCCTTGCGAGAATTAAGCTTGAAAAACAATATTTCATCCATGCTCCAGCAGAGGGCGTCCTTGAGCAGTATAAGAGACTCCTCAAAGTGCTCCGTTAACATCACCAGGTCAAAGCGCTCATCAATCGCCTTGAGACTCTCTTCCACTTCTGGACTATCTTCATCTAGATTATTATCATATCCAAAGTCGAAAAAAAGCAGATTTTTAAGATAGAAAGAGTACAATCCATTTGGTTTGTAGTAGTAGTTTGGATCATGAAGGAATTCTGTCATTTTATCCTTGCCTCCTATCCACCAAGTTAATGGAATAACATGACTAAAGTAATGGAAAGATGACTCAAATAGGTCAGCTGGGTCTCGTAGGACAGTGAAATAAACAGTGTCCTGAGGTACAACTTGAGTAACTTCAGGGCTATTAAACCTCATATGGTTGCACATTATGTTAAAGCAAATTCCGGACTGGTATCCCTCCACATATGTACGTTGGAAAAAAGATGGATAATAGAAATCATTCCTGC
>KN505019.1:0-11089 GCA_000787155.1 Scartelaos histophorus
ATAATAATAATAATAATAATACAATTAGATGACAATTACAGTACTTTACCTGTGCCTCAGTGTAGTCTTATGTGAATTCACTTTTGATGTTCTTTAAAATAATAGTACAACAGTTTTTGTAACGCACAAAGCACTCATTTCCTGTTCTTATAAGCATGGTATTGTGTTGAATTTCAACTGTGGTTTTAAATTTGCTCACACTGCTTGATCGGTGTCTTAGATCCCTCTTTTGGTTTCTTCTCTGCAGTTCTATGGTGATCAGGGATCTGACTCTGCGCAGTGCTGCCAGTTTCGGTTCCTTTCACTTGATCCGTCTGCTGTATGATGAGTACATGTATTACCTGATAGAGCACAGAGTGGCCCAGGCTAAAGGAGAGACCCCGATTGCTGTTATGGGAGAGGTACCATCTTGTACATCACACATGTCAGTTATTGTCATTGATCACTGTCAGACAATCTGCTCACTTTTGTATAAATAATATCATTAGACATTGTTTTTTTAACACAATATAAGCTCAAATTTAGTCAAACATGACAAACATGACAAAAGTGCATGTAGCGTTTCTGATGAGTTATTGTCACCTGCTTTTCATAAATTATTTATGAAATTCCTCAAAAATACCTTGAAAAACATGGAGAAAATATGTCAATACCATATGTTGTAAAGAAATACACCTTCATGCATGTCCTTTTATTTACATTATCTGCAACTTGCACCTCTAAAATTTCAGAAAAGAGCTACAGTGATGAAAGTTAAAAAGGATGTTTTGTTTTTGACAGTTTGCTAGCCTTGGTCGAGGGTTAAACCAGCTGGATCCAGACAAAGGTCTTTATACTATAAAAATATACTATACATTTTGTGTATGTGTATGTATGTATGTATGTATGTATGAGAGAGTTGCATCTGACAGATGATTTTTTTTAATCCAGAAGATGAAGAGGAAGATGAAGAGGAGAGTGATGAGGAAGGGCAAGAATTGTCTCTTCCAGCAGATGGCGCCGTCATGGGCGATGAGTCTCTGGAGCCTCCTGCCAAACTGGCCAGAACTGATCAGAGAGTCCTCTTTGCCACTGGATCAGCTGAGAACTAACCAAATAGAAACAATGTCCCTTGTTCACATGTCAATGTACAAAGACACAAATTTAAACCTGTAGATACTGTATTTATTTCTAAACTTTTTAAGTAAATGTCTTTTAACACACATAGTAGTGGTGCTGCTGCTATATCTAAAGCCTGTTACCAATGATTTTATTCACTATCATTGGCAAATTGTGGCTACTACACATAGACTGTTGTATAGCTCTTAATTGAAGGCTGCAAATATTTCTCTTATTACAGTGCATCCTGCAGTCTTGTATTCACGTAGCTGAGAAACTCCTCCTGCAACTGTCACTGCCGTCTCAAAGTGGTCTTGGGAAAAAAAAACAGTGTCTGTGTAAAGGTTACGTTGATAGGAAGGTACCATCTATACACATTGATAAGTTGGCACTTCATTTATTGCGCTTTTTAAAGGGAACTTATGGGGGAAAACATTGAAGGGTAGTTGGTATTGTTGTGTGCACTTATTGAGTGTTTTGTGTTTGTCTAAATGAGCACTGAAGTCACATTGTTCTGGACCATTGATTGAAATAGCCTTTTCATTATAACGTGTGTGATTACAGGTCTAGGTGATTGAAGTGCTGAATGCTTACTGTACATATTTTGAAAGACATTGATGAAAAAAAAATCCTTTATTTTCATGTTTCATTTGAATTGGCTGTAAAATATTTTTCTTTAAGAGTGCTTGTCCCAGGTGTTGGCTGGGGCACTCTTTATTTGCTGCAAAATCCTCCTTGTAGAACAGCTGCTTCTCTGGGAGGTTCTGTGTGTCATATTTATGTTTGCTCTCATTCATCTCTTTGGGGCTTCACTATCTCTGACATATTTCTTTGCCTTATTTAAATATTTCTTTGTTTGTGCCAAGCTTTGTTACTTTCCTGAAATCTCATTGATCCTCATTATTTAACCGAGGACCGTGCCTCATATATTTGTAAATTTTAAATATTTTGAATTTTGTTGTCACTAAGTGAACCTCTTGTGCAGTGTACAGTGGTGTGTTGTCACACATTATTGGCAATCTTTGTGTGCGTTATTGGTTTGTGATTGAATGTTCAGTTTTGAATCCTATTAGTAATTGCTTTTCCACATACAGACTAGGACCCTGCCTCTCTGCAAATGTCTGAAATGTTTTTTGTTTTTAACAGTAGAGCACAGTCCTCCAACGTCAATCTTTGTCTCTCCTAATCATTCTCATCTCAGTGCATCTCTACTGAATGATATTTTGCTTCATTCTCATTTTAAACACTAAATGTTCTAATTGGTTAAATGTAATCATTTCCTTTTTTTTGTTATTCATAGGTTTCAATGACTTATCAGCTGCAGTGGGTTTGCAATCAGCAGGCTCTGTAGCCGTTAAACCAGCACTTTTAGTTTGTTTTGGGGTTTTTTTACGTATCAGTCGAATTGTTTTATCAGCACTGAAGAGATTATTTTTTTTTCCCAACAGTTTACTTATTTTACAGTGAACATAACTGTATGACAAAATGATTTAGTTGCGGTGTTTAATGAATTTGCTCTGTAAGTATGACTGTGCCTTTGGAGGTGGTAGAATGCAATGCAGATGTTTTTAAGTTTAGCATTAAAATAATTTTAAACATTTTGCTGATTCCTTCATTATTTAAAATAACCAAGTAGTAATAACAATTTTAAAAAAGTAATAAAATATGGAACATTTGGAAAAAAAAAATCTTCAAAATCATTTCAACGTCCAACCACTCAGGTACTTTGGCACAGCCTCTCTGTAGCGCCCACCACACACTTACATACTAAGAAGGTACTTCTTGGCTCACTGTGAATACAACAGAAAAGCAACCATTTTTTTGAAAATAAATGAATGTCACAATTAAACATAAAATATTTATATTCTTTAAAGGTAGGGTATGGAGTCTGTGCTCTTGTAAGTTTAGAGGAACTAAAATCACAAATAATGTTATACTGCTTTCTGACTGGATAATTGGCTGAACCAAAACATCAAATGATAACCTAAAAACAACAGCATACAGCATCATTATTATGTAGTAGAAAATAAACATTACATTAGTAATTTTTAGTTCAAATTCATTTTTTATTTACTTCATATCAAAAGTACAGATAGAATTCTACAAACCATACCTTTAAACTGGTGATTTACTTGAAAAAAGGACAAAACTGCCAAAACCTTTAACAACATATAAGCTCTTGCTCTCTGATGCAGCACTCCCCCAACTCCCTCTGTTGTGTGTATTATGAGCCAATGATATTCATTCATGTAATAAGATCTTGTGTCCCAAGATTTCGCGAGACAAAAGTGACACAAGATTGTGGACATATGAGAAAAATTTGTGAAATAAATTTTTTCCTCCATTTTTTACACTTGGATTGGTAGAAAAAGATTTACACCTAAAACTTTAGCTCCAAAATAGCATAACAATGACAGCAAAATATTAACAAAATTGGTGAGACGAAAATTGTGAACTGCACAGCACAATTCATTTACAGTGAAGTCGGCTTGTGAAAACTGTGTCTGTCACAGCCCTATTATTTACTCATTATTTACTAGTAATTAATTAAGATTATTATTTTTTTTTTGCTTACCTTCTTCATCCATGGTGTTCCAAAAATCTCATCAAAAAGTATTGTTTCCTGCCATGCTTTTTACTGACTCTTTTCACCCAATCAACACACGACTCAGATCAGTCCATGGCAATCTTTTGTCTGGAGAAGATATACATGTTTTTTTATTATTATTATTATACAGATTATTACATTGCAACAGTGTTTTCCATTCAGTTTAAAGGTGCATGATGTAACTTCTCTGTTGAAAGGTCGGTTACCAGCTTGACTCCATTTAGATCTTATTGCTTTTCCTTGTATGTATGTATAGCTTGGTTTTATTGCTAAAAAATACTTATTATTGTTACAGCAAGCGGGGTCTCCTCTCACAAATATTACTTCTTACTGATTTGGTGGCATCATCTGCTTGTATTCGTGGGGAGTGATCATTTAAATTTGCTGTATAACATTTCAGCCCAATCATCTCTAAGAAAAGGGGCCATACACCAAAACGTTACATAGTGCACCTTTAAATAATAATGCATTTATATAGTACTTTCTTAGATACTCTAAGACTATATACTCACCTTTCAACAACTCAATGAGAGCCCTCTTTTGTGCGTGTTGTATGCGGTAGTAAACCTCTAGGAGCCGCTGTGAGTTTTCTGCACTTCTCTTTTTGCGCCACGACGTTGACGTAAAATCGTGACGCACTCACGTTCCGAGCTGTGATTGGTGCAGAGAGTCGCTGTCGGGGTCATGTATATTTGGCGCTTTTCGTCCACACAGCTTTCCTGGCGCGTTTTTGAAAGAGAAACTAAAGAAACACGATTGTTGTCTTTATTTTGGAGCTGCTTTGAAATTGACATATTTGACGGAATGCTTTTAATATGTCGGGGACGGCAATGAAGGAGGTAATTGGGCCGCTTTTAGCGTGTGTAATGAGAAGAGTGAATCTAAAATGACAGGAACTGCGGTGTACTAGCTTGTTGGGTAAAATGTATCTCGCCTTTGTTCGCTTATTTGGCATTATGACGTTTAGCTGTTTCGGTGTTCACGAACCACTCTGAGTCTGCACACGGAATTGTGAAGGTAAGTGTTTTTGTTGTAATGGTTATACATTTTGGCAGACATTTCCATTAATTAAAAAGAATTAAGTCGCAAGTGAGTCGTATCAACTTCAAATGATGACACTGGTTGAATTGGTTGAATTAACATTTTCCTCTGGGTTGTTTTTGTTTACTTGTTTAGGGCTTGTCAAGTATGGCTGGTATTGTGGCTATGGCTTCTGTCATTGAAGACTTTGACACTCAGGTAACTCCACTTAAGTCAGATCAAATTCTCATTGTTGCATCTTCTGATGTATTTTTTTGTTTTTGTTTTGCAGCCTTGCAAAAAAACATGCAAAAATGTTGACAGTCCTGTGGTCAAGACCATCACAAATTATTTCTCACCAGTGTCTAAACCCGCTGAGAAACCCTTTTCTCCTCCTCGCTCTAATAACATAATGGATTACTTTAACCGCAAAGGCTCCTCTCCTAAAAACGGGGTACTATCCCCAAATCAGGCCAAAGAGAACTGCCAATCTGGGAAACTCTCCACCCCTCTATCAGTGCTTAAACAGCCTGACAGTAAACGCAGCAGGAAGGCGTCAATAACGGCAAGAAAACTTGTTGAAACTGATGCAAGCTGCATTATTGTGGAGGAGATGGGTTCAACAGACAACAGAGCAAACATCTCTGGTGTTTTGGGCAGTAATACAGGAGTTTTACTTGGACAGATTTGTACTAGATCTTCTATATCTGAGGAATCATCAAACCACAAAATTGAAAAATCAGATGTACTCAAAAAATCTGTACTGGTCAAAACTAGTCAACATGTAAATAGCATAGACTTGTCTCCAATTTTACAAACAAAATCAAAATGTGGGAAAGGCAAAATGTCTGCTGGGAAGAAAAGAAAACAGTCAGAAGTCCAACTGCCTGAGCCAGAGGAGACTGAGAAATCTCTAGATGACATAAGCATGGAGGTCAATGTGGGTGACGCCTCACAATTAAACAACACGGTCACTATTTCTTTTGAGGATTTTGTCCGAAGTCAAGACAGCATAAACAATGAACTTTGTAATGAAACTGAATCGATGACTGAAAATAGACAACAAATCACCAATGTTGAGGATAATTGCATCTCACCACGTATGGTCACTATACAGGCAGAAGTGCATGCCATTTCACCTAAAGAGGAAGGAAAAAATCCAGGAAAAGTAGCCTCTATCTTCAACAAAGGAAAAGTCACTAGTCCAGTACCAGCAACTTCTCCACAATCAGAACCTGATCTCCAAGTGCAGGCAACAGCTTCAAGGTGGAAATCAAATGTTGTTCTTGAAGAAAATGATGTTGAGTTGTGTGTTCTTGAGAGCTCATCCACTCCTAAGTGCAGTCAGGCTGAAAGGAAACAGTTCATGGCTGCCTTCAAGCAGCCTGCTTTTGATGGGACTAAAAACAAGCTGATTAAGACCCATGGTAAAACGAAGCAGAGTGGAGACAACACACCAGATGCTACTGACCAAGTCGGTGAGGAGGAGGCTGAAATTCAATGTGCTGATGTTCAGGAGAAAGATACGAGTGCCTCACAAAACAAAGAAGTTAAAAATAAACAAGCAAAGAAACAACAAAAAAAGGCAAATGCTAAAAAGGACTTAACTGAAACACCCACGACTGCTCCTGAAAAAGAACCTGAGTTTGTGGAAATTCTAGAGATTGACAGTAAAAAGCAGGATCAGCCTAAGACTTCTCCTCCCCCAACTCCAGTGGTGAGAAGGTCCAGACGAGAGGCAGTAACCAGACAAATATCTAAGTCCAGCGTGGCTGAGGCTCCTCCAAAACAAACCAAGAAAGTGGCTTCCACAGAGGACAATTCTGCTTTAAACCAGGAAGAGCTCGCAGACCTGTCCACACCAAAGAAACGCAGGGCAAAACATGGTGTGTTCAAAGCAGAGGTGATGTGCCCTCTGGATGAGATTGAAAGTCCTATAAGGTACAGCATGTAGTTTTAAATCTGCCTTTATTGGAGGATATGGTTATAATATGTGTGTGTGATTTCAGAATTAGATTTACAAGAGTAAATAGAAATATAGAAGGCAATCCATCATCAACTCCTCTGCTTACAAAGGTATGAAAATGGAGACAAATTGAGAAATTCATAGAAATGGCAATAAATTAATTTTAATCTAAACGTTTCAGAGCACAAAGCAGGCAAAGAAACTGTTGGAGAAGGCCAAAGCCAGAAAACAAGCTAGTACAGTTTCAACAGTGAAGAAAATGCTACGGCGTTCCTCAAGAACTGAGGCGTCTGTTAAGCGCAGCTACTGTGAAGATGAGGTATATTATAATATGTGCACACTGTTTGTTTTCATTTTTAGTCCAGTACATTTTGTTTTCCTAATTTATTTATTTATTTTTTTCTTCTCAGGACTCCATAATCTGTGTGGAAGACGCCTTGGACACCACACCACAGTATGTGCCTGAAAAGAGTAAGTCAAAGACAGCATTGCGGAGTCTGAATGATGTTTTGGGTAAAGCTGCCTCTAACAAAGACGCCAAGTTTATGCCAGGTAGTCTGTGTTAGTACAATCTTGATGTTTTATCACAACATTGTCCCACACTAATATGTCATTTGTTTGACAGGTTCCAAAGTTCAAGACAAGGATCCTCGAAAGCCTATTCCAGTTTCTATATTTGATGACAGCAGCAGAGAGTGCTCTGAAAACTCCCAGGATGATGAGCAGTTTAAAGCACGCAGAGAGTTCCTTAAAAGTGGTCTGCCTGAATCTTTTAAGAAGCAAATGGCTAAAACTGCAGCAGCTAAAGAGGCTTATGCTTTATCTTGTGCCTCTTTCCACCCAGTTATGCATATCTTTCAAAAGCTTAATGGTATACTATACTCTGAAGTTTGTTATGAGGATTTACTTGCTGCATTTTTTATTTGTTGTTATTTGTTCATAGAATGTCCTTTTTGGAGTTTGCCATGGCCCCAATCTGCATTTCTCTACCCTCTTAAAGAAACTTGGTGGCAGTTATTGAGTCTTCCTTCAGGAATAAATCTGCCAATAACCTGGAAGACACAACCCATTCATAGAACGTCAATGGAAATGGTATGTAATTGCCTAAAATCTCAATAGCTGTTAGTCCTTTTTTGCATAAGTGCAAATAAATATTGTGAATAATACTGAAACTGTTATCTTTTTTTTTTTTTCAGGTGTCGAGTTGGAGGCCTGAAATTTTTGCTAGTGCTCGTGAGGCTCTAATGAAGGAGATCAGTAGCTGTAACCCTGCCTTCCCTGTTCAAAAGTTCATGAGCCATTTTTTAAAGAAACAGGCTGACCTCATTCTTCATTGCTCTGCCTCTGGTTAGTTAGTTAGTTGATGTAGAGTATTTTAGTTTTAACTATTGCTATTTTTTTATTTTTAACACAACTATATATCAAATTTTATCTTTTCAGAATCGCCTTCTGTTTCAAAAGGTTCAGAGGTTTTGATTGAAGCCACTGGAGGGAAAAGGAAGAGAACTGAGAAGGAAGAGGAAGTCATTAAAGTAGCCAAGAAGCAGCGTAATACTCAGCCAGCGGAGAGACCTCCAGCCAAAAAGAAAGGACGGCCCAGGCAAGGAGCGAAGTCAGTATCAGAGGGCCAGATCACAGCACCTATCCAGTCTGAAGATAACGCCATCATTGTGTTGGATGATTCTCCTTTAGCACCCAAGACCGTCAGAAAGCAAGGTAGCGCTTTGACAATTAGTCTCAATAATTCATTAAGTTATCTCTAAGCATTTTTGTTGCCATTCTCAAATCCTCAGATTTGTTGACAGAGGATGTGCTGTGGACAGACAAATACCAGCCCCAGCACTCATCTGAAGTCATAGGCAACACGCCCTCAGTCAGACAACTGTACAGGTGACAAAAGAATCCTATTTTAGTTGACTTTTTGTGTTTGTGGCTCACATTTCTCTTGTTACTACAGTTGGCTCAAAGAATGGAAGCTTCACGCAGATAAAGAAGACAAAAAGAAACTTAAAGAACAGAAACAAGAAGATGGAAGTATTGGTAGGATAATTTACTTTTGGAGTGTATCTGATCGTTGGGTGTTTAACTCCTGGTTCCTGATATTTAATTTAGACTCTGACTGGGAGTGCGAAGAAAGGGACCCTCAGGATGCAGAGGACATGCTGTGTAATACAATGCTTATAACAGGACCCTCTGGGATAGGGAAGACCGCTGCAGTTTACGCCTGCGCACAGGAGCTTGGGTTTAAGGTTATCTCTTATTTTTATCTACAAAAATACAAAATGTGACCATATCAGTTAACTTTTTTGTGTCTTAAGATATTTGAGGTGAACGCTTCATCTCAGCGAAGTGGCCGGTTGATCCTCTCACAGTTGAAAGAGGCCACTCAGTCACATCAGGTCGACACACAGGGGGTAAACGCACACAAACCCACCTATTTCAACAGTTACAGTGCAAGCAGCAGCGCAGTTAGACCTGGGTCCTCTCCAAGTATGTATTATCAACTTTAACCTTAACCTCTACTATAATTTTATCTTTTTGTGTTATAATTTCTCAGTTTGTCATCCTTAGGAAAAGTTGGTTCTCCACGCAGGGCTGTCTCTTCACCCAGAAAACTTCCACAATCACCAAAAAACACTAAACGAGGAGGGCTGGCACCTACTGCACTGGCAAATTTTTTCAAAATGTCTAAACCTGGAAACAAAGAGCAGCCAAAAGCTAAAGAAGAACAGACTGGTAGCTAATTAAATGAATGATTATTTTATTTAACAGATGAATGTTTGTAACTCCTCTCCTTACTCAATTTATTCCTGCAGCTATTTTCAAGAAAAAGTCAAATGAAGTGGACAGTAAGAACACATCACTCAAGTCAAAAACTCAACTCTGCTCAAAAGACAGTAACTCTGAGGAGCTGAGCAAGAAAACAGCCACCTCCCTCATCCTGTTTGAAGAGGTAGATGTCATATTTGATGAGGACACTGGCTTCTTAAGTGCTATCAAAACCTTCATGATGACCACCAAGAGACCAGTAATCCTCACTACCAGCGGTGAGTTTAGAGTTCGCAATGAATAAGGCTTAATTATTGCCATCTGTTAAACTTATTAAACTTATTTTTCTATTTATAGATCCAGCCTTTAGTGCAATGTTTGATGGAAATTTAGAAGAGATTGTTTTTAAGCCGCCATCTGTGGTAATTACTGATTTATATGTTTAGCAGTAACTAACTGAAATAATGTGTTTTAATGCTGTGATTCTCTGTGTTACAGCTGAATGTGGCCAGTTACCTGCAGCTGTTATGTTTAGCCGAAAATGTGAGGACAGATCAGAAGGACATAAGCGCTCTGCTCAGTTTAAACCGTGGTGACATCCGGAAGACATTGTTGCAGCTGCAGTTTTGGGCCCGCAGTGGAGGTCAACGCACAACCACTCCAGCTAGTGGCCAAAATGGTGAGCTCAGTTGTCTAGAGCAGGGAAGATGGAAAAGCAACAAATGCAACACATTTTTATAAATGTTGGACTTACTCATTTATTTGTATAATTTGAGGAAGGTGAACAATATATACACAGTTTTTGTATGAAGACTAAAAGTGTCTCCAGGAATGGCTGCAGCCCATCATTTAGTCTTTCACTTACAAATCACCAACCTCATAACATGATAGCTCAAGTAATTTTTGGCCAGCAGTTTTCTGTTGAATTCTATTGTGAAAACCTTAAACCTAAATAATATATCAGACCTGTATAGCGCTTTTTTGGACACTCAAAAATGTTTCACAACCAATCATCATTTTTTTAACTTTTTATTTTCTATTTTCCTGAAATCTTGAGAATGACTTGGGCTGCTTGAAAGGTGCCCTATATAGTATTTGGTATTAATCCCAGTTTATAAATCATTGCAGACGAGTTGCATCAAAAAACAGGGCGAGCTGTTACAAATGTGGCAGATTCAGACACTCTTCCTGTTTGTGAGACTGGATGCACTGAGAGTATGCTGGGTCTGCTTAATATTGCACCTCAGCACAACATCTGGGAACTGCTCAAGGTAACACTAATATTTACGTAAAACAGAATTTGTATTTGATGGAATTTTCTCATTTGTTGTTTTGTATCAACAGAGAGGAGAGGCGGATTTTTTAAATTTAGTGACGGTGAGCAGGGGACTTGGAGTGAACCTACTCTACTCTAACATAGAAACATTACTTCCTCTGCCAACCACTACATTAGCCCTATCAAAACTACAGCCACTCATTCCTCCTCCACTGGAGCAACCTTCTGTGACTGCACCCCGCCCTCACAAACTCCCATCACACGCTAGACTCAGACAAAATGAAGAGGATTTCTCAGATGACACCAGTCCAGTGAAAGTCTCCAATCAAATGAAAAAAAATAGGAGGAGACA
>KN505019.1:11137-47779 GCA_000787155.1 Scartelaos histophorus
AGACTCCGAAAATGAATTTCTGTCCCTAAAGCGACAAAGTGCTACTCAAGAAAAGGAGGATGCCACTTTGGTGCCCTTGGAAGTTATAAGAAAGCCTCTTAGTCGCGAGGAACAAATAAAAAGCATTCCTGTTTCACAATGTCTTCAATCATTAGCTGACTTTTTGGACGATATGTCATTTATGAACTTTTTAACCATTGAAGACAATAATGAAAAGGAAAGGTGCAGTACTGTGGTCATGAAAGATGGTTTAACAGATGAGGCTAGGATAGACTCAGAGAGGTGGAATGTGCCAATGCGGGATTGTGCATTAGAGATTCACGCCCAAGTGGAGAGTCTCAGCTTCAAGAAGTGCAGTGTGTCCGTCAGCAGCGCCTGGCACAAAGTTCAGCAGTTGGATGGAGCGCTTAAAGAGGAAACTGCAGATCTACTCACACTACCCATTGCCACTCATAATGATGGCTTTACCTTTATACAGAATCACCTTTGTCATCCACAGTAAGTCACCAACCACCCATTTAGCTGTATGTGTTTAGACTGCTCTTTAGTCACATGTGTAATTGTCTTGATTTCAGGGTTGTCCAGCAAAGGAGAGAAGTAATGGATGAACTTTCTCTGAAAGGAGCGTTTGGTTACGGGGTGAACAAACCAGCAATGGCTCAGGACTATCTACCAGCTCTGCGGGCAATCTGCAGATCTGAGCAGCTAAAAGAACAAGGCAAAGTCAAAAGAAGGTGCACCATTTAAATCACAGAATAATATTTTACTTATTACTGGTTATTTTAACCTTTTGTTTTGTTTTTAAGATTTTTGCATTATCTTGATGGAATCCACTTGGGCCTCCAGAAGTCTACTCTAGAGCACCTGGCAGAGGATTTCCCTTAAACCATAGTGGCCTTTGATACATTTATTGTATCTGGACCTTTGTTCAAACAAGAGTCAGTATAAAGTGTCTGTAGGATTTTACAAAGCGGCTCTAAAATGATACAGTTCCCCCCTGAATGAGTCTGGGACCTTTGGTGCTTCTAACATGTGCACTGATTACTTCAACTAATATAAATATTATATTTTAAGTTGTGTATATTTTTGTACATTTTGTGTGTATGTGGTATTACTAATTACTTACAGCTTTGCCTTTTGCAAAGCATTTTAATCAAAGTATAGATTGTTTTTACAACTGAACTAAATTTGCATGACGACTACATTTGTAAAATAGATTTGTGTAATTTTGTATAGGCTACATAGTTTTTCACATTTTTTCATACACTCTGGATATGTGGTTATTGCAAAATCAGTTAAAATGCTGCTTTTTTAAAGGCTTCACTCGCAGTTTATTGCTTACCTTGCGTTTTTTATCTTTAACTACACTTTTGTATTGTTTATTGTGTGGCCAAATAAAAGTTCACTCCTAGTATATATTGTGTTAAATTGTGATTTGTTATACACACATATCTAAATATCCGGGCCACTTTAATAAAGTCCTTTTGAGTAATCGATCCATTCTCTGTTGAAGTGCGCGCTCCTGCTTCCGTCCGGGTGGTGCATGCGGCTTTAGGGCCACCGCGCTTCAACTTCCAGTTTTTAGCCGAGCGCCTGCGTCGTCTCATGGTTATGTGACAACTCTGCCATGTTCAGTTGTTTCTATAGACAGTTTGGGGATCAACATTGTTTGCAGAATGGCTGGTCGTGAAAGAAACAAGAAGATTTTACTGGAAATGGTGAAGCAGCCGGATAACAGCGTGTGCGCGGACTGCGGTGCGCCCGGTAAGTGTCTCTGTGTCAGGATGAGCCTCATGCGTCCTGACTACATGTGGACATGTTTAGATTCTCAACTTTCCAATTTGCTTACAGGGCATTTAAACGTACATTTTAGTTTGCAAAGATGCGTCTTATGTTTCAAACAACTAATTTCTCAATCATTTGCCGACCTCAGATCCAGACTGGGCATCCTATAAACTAGGTGTGTTTTTGTGCCTCAACTGCTCTGGGATCCATCGCAATCTGTCAAGCAAAGTCAAGTCCATTAAACTGGACTTTTGGGAGGATAGTCTTGTGGAGGTAATAATGGTGCCCCTCTCAACTGTGTATACATATATTCTAAGATCAATTAAGCTGTTGAATAAAAATGGGTGAAATATTTGAATAATCCTACATAAATATTAGGCCTACGTATAGATCCATAATTGCATCACAACACTCCTGGACAAAATTACTCAAGATCCACAAAAAGGAAATTGAATTGGCCTTCAGTTGTGTCTGTATTGTAACCACTGTTACAAGGTTTTTGTTTTTTCTTAAAGTTTATGAGATCTCATGGTAATGCAAAGGCATGTGAGGTGTATGAGAAGGCAGTTCCATGCTATTACTATCGCCCCCAGCAGTACGACTGCACGTAAGTACTCTGACATATCAACAAAACCATGTGTGACAGTTTTGACAAATACACCTGTGAACTCCCTTTCTCTCTCAGTGTTCTTAGAGAGCAGTGGATTCGTGCTAAATATGAACGACAGGAGTTCACTGGAGAAACCAAATATCCACCACCAGCCTACACCACAGGTAAAGTCTATTATTCTACACAAATACGTATCCTGAAGTGAGGTAGTAGTTCTGTAAACATTAATGAGATGAGTGACACAGGTATGCACAAGAAAAACTTGTTCTCTGACAGGAAGTAGATGCCAAAAATCAAAATGCAGTCCCTCCAGTCTGCTACATTTACTTTTGTTTTTTTCCACAGGTTTTTATGAAGGGCTGCTGTGGAAGAAGGAAAAGGAGGGTTCACAGTTTAACCAGAGGAAATTTGTGTTGTCCGAAAAGGAATTTACTTTGACATACTACAACAAAGACAATGTGAGTTATACAATTATTAAATGTGTGGAGTTGCATAAGACTTTAGTATCCAATGGGTCAGGACTCAAGAGTGCATTTATTTTGTGGAATTAAAGAAAAACAGGAACATGAAGCTGCATGATAGAAAAAATAAGACAATAAGCCAATTTCAGTTCATCTATATACCCAACTGTCCCATAAAATTAAATTCAGCCTACTTTTGCTGAGGGTTTAATATACATTTTGAAAACACTAAACCAAATGAAAATCAAGTATGATGGGCAGTTTTTCACCCATACTCTTTATTTTCTCTTGAAAATAAAGAGTATACAGAACATGGCCTAGAACTGATATACAAAGCAGCTAAAATAACATATATAGATTTTGTTTTTTCTAACATCACTTTTGTTTTCAGGACCACAAAGGGCCCAAGGCTGTAATCCCCATAAAAGACCTTAATGCTATGTTCCAGCCTAAAAAGATTGGACATTCACACGGGCTGCAACTTACATACCAGAATGAAAACCACACAAGAAATTTGTTTGTGTACCATGAGAAGTCAGAGGTGCCACTTTATTCATATCACATACAGAACAACCACACCCCAGACACATGTTCAGGATCTGCTCTTTTGCAGGACATTGGGACATGGTTTAACTGCATTCGAGCTGCCCGCTATGCATATCTGAAGACAGCATACCCTACTGGAAGTGATGACGAGGTACAGCCTAGCAGGGAAACAGCCTCCCTGCCTCTGTTTTAAAGTGCTGTGTTAGTCAGAGAGAAATTTCCAGACTCACTTGGTGTGAAAGCCAAACACACAAGTCTATGAGATTATTGTTAGGACCCACAAGACAAAAGATTACAGCATACTTTATTATTGGAAATATGATGATTCTAAATGCACATAATGCACATCATATTTTAGGCTTCCAGCAAAGTGGATTTTTCACACAATTAAATTATTCCACAATTTGTAGTTCTGAAGTTACAATGGAATAACTACAATTTATGTTTCTTTATCTTTTTTTATGTCAGCTAATACCACTGATCACCAGGAACTACCTCAAAGAAGGATTTATGGAAAAAACAGGACCACTGGTAAATCTAACATCAAGTGCACGTTATAATGATCATTTATAAGAATATATATATTTATTTCCTAATAATATCTCTGTGTTACATATGCGTGCCTACTGAACAGCAAAAGGAGACATTTAAAAAAAGATGGTTTGTTTTGGACTCTCAAAATAGGAAGTTATTCTATTATAAAAGTGCACTGGTGAGGGGAAAAAAAACACTATTTTATGACAGTATTGAACGTATTTCTCATTTGTGGCTTTATGATCTTTATAGGATGCTGTGGAGCTGGGGGCCATTTTCATTGGCCCAGAGACAAATAACTACTCTGTGACAGAATATGTGCCGAAATTTTCCATTGGAAACAAGTGGAAGTTTGGCGTGATGGTGGAGACGCCAGTGCGGCAGTATGTGTTTATGTGTGAGGAAGAGAAGGAGCAGAAGGAGTGGCTGTCTGCTCTGCGACAGGTGCTGCTTCGGCGCATGGCACCTCAGGACTATGCTAGTAAGCACAAACTGCATTTTTAATTGCTTACATGTCCCATCTACTCATTTGAACTAAACATACTTCCTTTTGTCAGGCACTGTATAAATAAGTATAGAAGATTAACTCTTGTTTTTTCTTTTCCAGCTGAAGCTAGCCTCAACCGCAAAAAGTAAACCAAGTCATTACGGCTATCTTTATAGACTATTTCCCTCTTGATTGGACTGTGCAAGAGAAATACAAATATTTATTTTGATATGTTGGTAAACTATTACAATGTTAGAATTTGCAGTATTGATTCATTTTGTATATGACGATTTTATCTCCATGAAGACCAAACCAGACCAAGTTACAGGTTTTTTTTTTGCTTTAAAACCACCTGTAATTACACCTGTAATAAATAAATGCAAGATGGGTAAACTTAAATCATTCCAGACAAACCAATGAGACAGTAGTGACTGAGCCCTCCACAGTTTTTTTTTTGTTTTGTTTGACTGTACATCAACATAAACAGTTATGAAGAGCATGACCAATGACTGAAAATCTTTTTCATGTGCAAATCAAATACAATTTAAGAACATCAGCATGCCCAGTTCCATAAACATTCGCCAGGGGGTGGCAAATAAATGCGTTTCGAAATCCTACATGCAGTTTGTCTCCACAGGCTTGCTGTAGGAGCCGGTTAGGTCAAAGCATGCACACGAAACAACTGCGGAAGATGCTATGTAAGCGCTGAAAACAGAAATACGTCTCCTTACTCCAAACTATAAAGTTGAAGACTCGTTATTACGAATAGATGCAAATCCTCACTAAGGATCTATATCACTAGACTGAGAGGAGGCGTGAAACTCTGAAAAGAACGGCACGTACGCTCTGTCCGTTTTGTCCTACAAAGGCGCGGAGAGTTTGACAGCAGCGGGCCTGACTAGTGTGGAGGAGGACGGCTTCAGAGAAGGACTACATGAACAAATAAAGACTACATGAACGAGTAAAGTCTGTCATCTCAACACCAACATGAGGAAGGACGTGAGGATACTACTCGTGGGGGAACGTAAGTAGTTTACGTTATAGTAATGGTGAAATACTTTGGTGCGCTCTGTGGGAGCTAATTGCTACAGCTAGCAGATTTATTATTATTATCATTTTTTATTATTATTATTGTTGTTATTATTATACTGCCACTCTATTATAAATTATGCGTGCACCGTCTTCTGATGTTGAAGTTAGCCAAAATACCAATAGGACACTTTAGTGATGTAAAAGGCTTGTCATTGGAAGTTATTTTGATAAAATGGACAATAGATAAGTGTGTACCAAACTCTTGTCAGGTGTTGTTGCTATTATAGGCTCGCATCCTCTAAGATCTATTTTTATTTTACACAGATGATTGACCTACATTTTCATTTAGGTGGCTTGGTTGTGTTGATGCACCAAATGCTACGAGGAGTACATTTTATAGGGCCCGTTTCAGCTGAAACCTAACACGGAGGAATAGCTGTCAGTCAGTGTGCAGCTCAGTAGGGCTTGGTATATGGTAACAAGACTGATACAGGCAAATTATTTGTCCCTTAATCACCAGTTACAAGTAAACTATTCAGTTGTCCACTATTGAATTACATAAAGTAAGACCACTAAACTGTTTTATTTGTCCTTACAGCTAAGGTGGGCAAGACATCACTTATTATGTCTCTGGTCAGTGAGGAGTTCCCTGATGAGGTATGTATCAATATAAATGGACAGACATTGTAGCTGTTGTCTAGCTTTTGTAATTGTTGAATAAGTCTTTAATCAGAAAACAGTGTCTAAAACATGTGTTTATGTATCATTTTATGTCATCTCTAGGTTCCACTGCGAGCTGAGGAGATCACCATCCCAGCAGATGTCACGCCCGAGAGGGTGCCCACTCACATTGTTGATTATTCAGGTAAAAGACAAGGTTTCATTTGATTTCATTTCAAATGAAGTCAACTAATTCCTTTTTGTTCCTCATGCAGAGGCTGAACAGTCAGAAGAGCAGCTCTATCAAGAGATCTCAAAGGTTGGCATGTCCTGGTATACATATACTATATATATTCTGTGTGTGCATAACGATAACATACGGTTCATCTCATCATAGGCAAATGTGATATGCATAGTTTACTCTGTCAACAATAAGAAGTCAATTGAAAAGGTAATTAACTGTACTACCACATTATCCATGTACTAACGTAATAGAAACGACTGTCCCGTGTTTTGATTCTTACTTCTTGTGTGTAGGTGACAAGTCATTGGATTCCTCTTATAAATGACAGAACAGACAAAGACAGCAGGTGACTGCTAAATGTTCTTATTTTGATGTTTATTTTTCCCTCAAAAATACAGTGTATAAACTATGAAACTTGTGCAGAGTACCGCTGATCCTTGTGGGGAACAAGTCTGATCTGGTTGAACATAGCAGCATGGAGACCATCCTGCCAATCATGAACCAGTATCAGGATATTGAGACCTGTGTGGAGGTAAGAGACTTGCAACGCATACTCATTACAGATATATGATTTAAATAGTGTGCAAACATTGTACTGAAACATATTATATTATGGTAACTGTGGTGGTAACTAATTCTCATGCCTATGAATATGGCCATAGAGCGTTAATGTTGAGTAAGAGCAGGAGTGAGTGGTTTTAAACTGCTCCATTTAAAGTAGAATAAAAACTAGCATGCATTTTGTGGAATGTTTATAGAAATCACAGCTACAGGATTTGCAGGTTCTTTACATAATAAAACTTTGTTGCATAAATTAAATGCCCTTTGCAATTGGCCAATCATGACTATCTAAATTGTGGTTTCAATTTGATAGAGAGCAGTCCTTTTAGCTTTAAAACAACACAATATGTATAAATAAATTATTATCATAATAAATTATCAAAATTATGTACATATTTACACATTCATAGTTTATTGAGTTTTCTTCTCAAGTCTTTTACACTGATATGTTTGTAGTTGTGAATTATTGACCTCTGTGAACTGCTGCTCTCAGATGTCAGTCTAGCTCCTGACTCCACTTACTCTCCACCTCATTAAAAGATTTATATGAGCACACTGTGGACTGAGCACCCTGAGCCACAGTGTGCTGACGGTGTGTGTTTGAGGCCAGACAGAGCAGAGGAAACTGGGATCCGTCTGTGTCACTGTTTGTCACATGAGAACCTCTCATACTGCACTGATCTGGATTCATTACGAGGTTAAAGGAGGGGCACAGGAGAGACGTGAGGGCACGCACACACAAGCTCAAACTCTGAGGGGTGGGCTATTCAAAGGGGAGTGATGTTAAATGATCTGATACTGGGGGGAAATTTAAGATTTTGGTATAATATAAAATGCGATGATTTCAGTGCATTCTATATTCCAGTCTTGTTACTATACATTTTACATGTTTCAGTGCTCAGCCAAAAACCTGAAGAACATCTCTGAGCTGTTTTATTATGCCCAGAAAGCTGTGCTTCACCCAACAGGGCCCCTGTATTGCCCAGAGGAGAAAGAGGTGAAAAGCTAAAAAACAAAGCCTCTTTATTGTTAAAGGAAAAAAAAGCTTGTTCTTATGACATTTTTTACTATCTATTTTTTAGCTGAAGCCTTCTTGCATCAAAGCCTTAACCAGAATCTTCAAAGTCTCTGACCTGGACAATGATGGCATTTTAAATGACAATGAACTAAATTTCTTCCAGGTAAGTCATTTTGCAGATTTACATACCATATCAGATGACTTGCATTTTGAAATGACAAAACCAGTCTAGTGGAGCAGGTTAAGACATGTTAAAACAGTCTGAATCCAACATTTGTATGTCTGTTGTTTTTTAGAGGACATGTTTCAATACACCACTGGCACCCCAGGCTCTGGAGGATGTGAAGAATGTGGTTAGGAGGAACATAAATGATGGGGTCAAGGACAATGGTCTCACACTTAAAGGTTTGCTTTATATGTGGATTGTATGTGTTATATTTATGTTTACTATTTTTTGTTGTGTTTTTGACTGTTTGATCTTGAGGTTACTTGTGTTATTGCAGGATTCCTGTTCCTTCACACACTCTTCATCCAGAGGGGACGCCATGAGACCACATGGACTGTCCTAAGGAGGTTTGGATACGATGATGACCTGGAGTTAACACAGGAGTATCTCTTTCCGATGTGAGTTTGAGGATATAACATAATTCTGACCTTTTTAAATGTATTTTGTTTTAATAGACTTCTAACATTCCAGTATAAAGATCCCTCCAGACTGCACCACTGAGCTCAACCACAACGCTTACCTCTTCCTCCAAAGTGTCTTTGACAAACATGACAAAGTAAGTGACAGTTAAAAAATAAATATGTTTTATATTTAAAAATAAAAATAATTGGATTAGATTTACCTCTGGATCAAAAGATCCCCTGTCTGATCAAGTCAGTTTGGTGAATTGCATGGTTTTAGTTGCTATTAAATAATAAATCAAATGTATAATTTAATATGACCAAAGTTTCCTTCAGCATAAACAAAGTCATATTGTTGCATGTTTGTTAACTTCACGCACATTTGTGTTGTAGGACAGAGATTGTGCTTTGTCTCCAGAAGAGGTGAAGGACCTATTCAAAGTGTTCCCCTACATGCCTTGGGGTCCTGATGTGAACAACACAGTGTGCACTAATGATCAGGGGTGGATCACATACCAGGGATACCTCTCTCAGTGGACGTGAGTGCCCACATGTATTAGCTAAAAATACACACACATGGCCTGGGATCTTGATCACATATCTGTTACATTATTTCTCACTATTTCTTTGTTTTTCATACCATTTTCTAGGCTTACAACCTATTTAGATGTACAACGTAGTCTGGAATATCTGGGCTACCTGGGATACTCCATCATCTATGAACAGGAGTCTCAGGCAGCTGCCATCACAGGTGAGGCAGCACGGTGGTAGAGTTGGCCCTACATTGGTCAGAATGTTGAATAGATTTTCTTTTCTTTTAGTAACTCGTAACAAGCGCATTGACCTGCAAAAGAAACAGACCCAGCGTAGTGTTTTCCGTTGCAATGTGCTGGGAGCGAGAGGCAGTGGCAAGAGTGGCTTTCTTCAGGCCTTTCTGGGCAGGAACCTCCAGGTTACATTTGGTGACATGGTAATACATGGTTTGTTGCAGGTTTTTAATCAGGGTTTTTTGTCCACAGCGACAGAGGCGCATTAGGGAAGACCACAAGTCGTTCTACGCTATCAGCACAACATATGTCTATGGTCAGGAGAAATACTTGCTGGTAAAGACCTTTGTTTAAAATATCATTACCTAATTGCCCAATTACTGAAATGTTATTTAATATATACACTTCTTACCAATTATTATTATTATTATATTATCTTATTATTAATTCTGGTCAGAGTGTTGCTCATTGTTGCTCTTTTTATTCAAACAATGCACCCACCAGCTCCACGAGGTGATGCCAGACTTTGACTTCCTTTCGGAGACTGATCTAGCCTGTGATGTTGTTTGCCTGGTTTATGACGTCAATAATCCTCGCTCTTTTGAATATGCTGCCAAAGTCTACAAGGTAGGTCTTGTTAATGAAATATAATAATTTGTAGATTATTATATTTATGTTGTTACAACTTGTTTTGTACAGCAATACTTTATAGATAGCAAGACGCCCTGTGTTCTTATCGCTGCCAAGTCTGATCTGCATGAAGTCCGCCAGCACTACAGTCTGACGCCTCATGACTTCTGTCGCAAACATAAGCTCCACCCGCCCCAGCCCTTCACATGTAACACAACCGACGCACCCAGCAAAGAGATCTACACGAGACTTACTACTATGGCCATGTATCCGTAAGTATTCCCCACAACAGTATTAATACTTCCTATATGATTGGCAAACATGAAACTCATTTCATTGTCAGGAATGGGGCAGTATCATAGGGCTACAAAATGTAAAATTTCAAACTATTAATGACTAATGTACATAGACAATCAAGCATGCCTGCGCTGATAGAGCATTTTTAGACAGCAAGGTTGATGATAAGCGAAATGGAGACACTAAGTAATTGGAGTTGGAGAAATATAAATAAACAAAGCTGTGTTCAAAAAGTGTTCAAAAAATAGGAGTAAACTAGGGTAACTCAACAGAAGTGTTAGCCTTGTGGTGGTTATCTGTAAATGAGGTGAATGTAGTTGTCTGTCTCTCCACAGCCATGCCCGTCTCCGCTGCATTTGTGCGTGCAACAGGTGCACCTTTTGCCTGTGTCAAAACCTCCTCAAGTTGGAGCTGCTGAGAAATATTAAGGCCCAACTCCGCAGGGTCGTGTTGAACAGGTTCATGCGCAGAACAAACTGTAGTGTTAACATAGACACTTCTCTCTCTTGTGCTCGCTCCCTTGTGTGAATCTGCCTTAGAGCTCTAGTTTAGACCCCAGCTCTGTTTAACTGTGGTGACTGCGCTGGTAGTAGTGGCCCTCTCTTATCCTCATTTGAATATCAGGTTTACAGGGAACCACACTGCAGGGGAGTTTGTTGTGTACAATAGTGGTGCATAAATTAATCGGTGTTGATCATTTTGTCTTGGTCTTTACCTCATTTCCAGCCAGGCCTCCCTCTCTCTGTACACTTTAACAGTGCAATGTGTCCCTGCGCTGTACCAGTTAACACCCAGGCTGCTTATGGGAAGGTAACAGTGTGTGGGAATGCATGGCATTAAGTGCTTCTGCAAAAACAGACACCCACTACAGCAGACTAATTTTCATTTTCAACTAATCCAGGCTTTTTATAAGTAATTTATGGGGTATGCCCTGTTGTGATGTATGTCCTTATTGATTAGAAATGACTACATTGTCTCCTCCTAACCATTTGTCTTATTACACAATGAAAATCTTGAATCTGAATGAATGCCGTTAACTCATTGTTTCTGCAGGGTGTTCAGGCTAGAAGAATTAGATTACATACTTTTTAGCAAGCCCTACATTTAAAAAATTCAAGGGCATTTATTTATTGTATTTGTTTATTTGTTTATTTGATTGGGACAGTGCATGTTAATGAACATACATGACAGAAGCACAAATGTAAACACACCGGATTGTATTTGTCAGTTTAAGAAATGATTCCTTTGCTAGCTTGTGAAGTTGTTATTTTTAGGTGTAAATGGACTTCTCCAAAAAGCTCTTTAGATAGTAGATAAATAGTTTGTGTCTTAGTCTATAGTCTTTATTTTAAATTGTCTTAAAAATGTCAATTCACCTGCAGAAAATCCTGCAGAAACACTGAATTCTGATTTTGAATATGTGCCAGTCTTATTTCTTTTATATGTACTAACAACTTGAGGACAAATGTAGATCTGAAGCTACTTGTGCTCTTTTGCTGATTTGGTCAACATTTATAGTAATGATAATAACTCAATATACTTTATGATTTTGTTCTTTGTCATCAGTCACCATGGAGATTTGATCCTGTTTTTTGTCTTGTTCTGTCTTGTCATATTGTTCATATAGGTATCCATACACATGTTTCTGGCTGCCTCTCTTCCTCTTCTTTTTGCATGTTGTCACGTTCTACTAATGCACTTTCAGCTCTGGTGCATGGCTCTTCACAACCGCCATAGATATTAACATGGCCCCATCTACTGGTGTAAATATGAATTACAAGATTGTGAACTACAACTCTTAAGAGCTTGGTCAATGTTTGTATGATATACTTTTGGGGGTTCTTACACAGTCACTGCTGTGGTTACATGCTTCCTCACTTGTTAAATTACTAACTGTTTTGTTGCTGCATTATTAATCAGTTTGTTTTTTGCAATAAATAATAGCATGTTTGTTTATTAGAACCCATATGAAGGCTATTCTTCCAGGGCTTCAAAAAATGTGCCTGAACAAATGAGGCCTGGTTTGACAAGAGGCTGACACACCACAGGTTAACCTAATTGAAACTGAAACAGATAAGACTTTTAAACACACAGACAGTTAAAACTGGATGCAAATTGGATTTAAAAGACATATAAAATGTAATTACAGTTTTTATTGAATTATTCAGATCAGAAATGTAGTCCAGCTTTACCTTAGTCATTCCCAAATATAATTTAAAAGCACATTAGGTACTTTGGTGGTGTGCTTTGTCAGTTTGCAGTGATAATCTTTGAGCTATGGTTGTATTTTACGGTTGAAGCTGTTCCTCCGTTACATCTGGGTAGTTGGAGTGGATGCTTGGTGGAGCTGGGTGATTTGTGTGTAGTGAAGTGAGAGAAAAACCTTTTGGCTGTTATGTTGTGAGAGATCCCCCCGCTCGATGGCTTGTGTGTTCATTGTGGATGCATGTGTATAATGGGTGGGCTGGTGGAGGCCCAACTTCTTCAACACAAATTGGTCCATCTGTAAGGAGCCACTTGTCAACTGACTCAGGTAAAAACAGGGATATTAGTGGTATTTATTCATGTACTTGAAGCTACAGGCCTGTTTGGATATTAAAATTAGGTCATTTATGGTGGCTGCATTTGTCATTCAAATATCAGGTCCGATGTGGATTTGTGTCATATGTTTTGACTATGGACATTTCAGATGGCCTTTACTTAGCTCATTAGTGTTGCATCTTAAAAAGAATTTGGATTACTTTTGTATTTCCATGCACTTCCTTTAGAACCCCATCCTGTCTTCAATAGCATACACACACTACCCATTTGTTTTGTTGTTATTAGACTTGCACAGTGTTAACAAACCATTATGCTTACATTTTGCTGAGTGAATTTAATTCTAAACATAATCTAATTTCTCTTTGCTTCCATAGACACATGGCTCAAGCTGACCTGAAGAACTCCACGTTCTGGCTGCGGGCGAGTGTTGGTGCCACAGTGTTTGCGGTTCTGGGCTTTGCTGTGTACAGAGCACTGGTCAAACAGCGGTGAGGAGACGTGCCATTTCCCCCTGCCCTCTCCCACCTGTCCCGTGGACCTGAGGATCCATTCACAGTGACAGTCACGAGTGACCACCCACACTCGTGTGCTTTTTTTTCTGATGCATCATGAACAAAGCAAAAAGATTACACAGCATACAAAACTGTTTGGCTTTATGGAGAAAAGTGTTGGTTACTTTTGATATATCATGAACCCTTAAATCTATTTGTACATGCATTCTCCTAATCCGTAAGGATGTTTCTTCCTCAGTGTTATTAGATAAAACTTTAGAGCTGTGACCTTAAGGGTGTCACTGTTTATAGATATGTATATGCAGTATATAAATATGTACTCAGCTGTTATAGGCCTGGGCTGTAGATGTCAGAAAGTCCCTCTCCCCCAGCAACTAAACAGCAGAAAGGTCCTGGGTATCAAGCACTGTTTATTTTTGTGTTCATTAATTTATTAATATTGGGTTTCTTTGTTGTCTGTAAAAATGCCTGTTTTCGTCGCAAAAGACGAATAAAGGGATATAATTTTTCCATGTATTTTTGTATGATATGATTTGCTTTTTACATTATTAATTTTATCCAGAGTTTGTTTTTAACCGATCAGGAACAACATGATCACCACTGTCCATTCAACCCCAGGTCACAAACTATTACAGACCTTGTTCTTGGGCATAGGCTGTATACATTCATTTTCCCCAAAAGAAGTCTTGCCCCATGCATCCAACCTCAAAACAGGTGCTAAGAAGAGATCATTGTTTTTGTATGTCCATGATCATTTCATCATGGCCTAATCAGTGCATTTTATTAGATCTCAGTAATTAGACTAAATTTATAGATAGTTAGAGCATTTATCTTCTATCAGAGCCATGTGTTTTAGGTCATCTTTGCAATATAATTTACAATAAACAGTATAAACATACAGCTCTGGTTTTGCTTTCATGTGAGTTTTGTGTGTGGGTTTGTGAAATGTGTGACACATTTAGGTAGCGTGGACAGAATAGAGAAGTAGAAGGCCAAATATACAGCTCTGACTCGAGAGGGAAGTGACACACCATAGACAGGTAGATAGGGTTTCACAGTAAATGTATACACTTGAATTACTCAACATGTCACTGAATGAGGATAATGAGCTGAGCTTTGAGAGTTTTCTCCAGAAGAGAAAAGATACTCTGGTAAGATAACTTATTTAACCTTTTTTTTTTAATATGCAAATGTTGTTTAGCGATGGAAGACACATTTATAGCACTCAAAAAGTGCATATGTCAGATTGATTCAAAACATACATAGATACTTTTTAATAATATGTAGTATAGTATATTTTCAATATAAATTGTTCATGAATAATGTTTTGAGCATCTTACAGAAATTAAGATGGGTGACATATTGGTTCAGACTACAAAACACTACCTTATTTTTCTACACACAAAAACATGGAAGTGCTGTAAGTGTATTTACATTTTAAATGTATAAATATATTTTTACATTTTTAATTTGTTTTGACATGACTTACTTCACAGTTACACCTTAGAGGTCACTACTACATGTGCTCAGTAAGTGCAAATATATAAAGTGATTTTCTGTTTTGTGGAAACTAAACCAAATTTTATCTCAGATTCAGTCAGTACGAGAGGTCCAAAATGATGGTACTAAACGCTTTATGTTTGAAATCATCATGACCAGTGGAAAGAAGAAAATGCTTGTGAGTTACTTTGAAAATGTATTAAAGGACAAAGCTATTTCAGTATCACAAGTATGTTTTGTCTAGGCTGCAGACTCGGCTGCTCTCAGAAAAGAATGGGTCAGGTACTTGTGGAAAGCCATGCATCTTTCAACTTCTGGCCTTGGGACTACATGCAGAAAGTATGTAAACATAAATAAGCAGAAGTATCTGATTTATGTATTTATCAATCAATCACAGAGCTTTATTTATCCCAATCAAAACAAGTGACCAAACTTTAAAGCCAAAACTAGATTGGCCCTAGATCATCACTAGACGCTATCTACTCTACTGCAGTCTGACAGTGTGCCAGCTTTGGCCTATTAGACTGCAGAAACTTCGATTACATGTTATGTGAGATTACAACATGGTCTGGTCAGTCTTACAAATGGGGAGTTTTAGTCCAATTCAGGAGAAATAACTTTTCCTCTGAGATTGGCCTACATAATACTTTTTATTTGTAAGCAGATGTGGGTTTGTCATTTTTTCCACTTTGTGCTGATATTTGCATACAAAGGGTTAGGGTTAGAATCAAATAAGTGAAGTTGTTGAGAAAGTCCTGTTCCCAGACGTGAAGTGTGTGAGGAGCAGAGCATAAACACCAACGTCTATGCAGAAGTGGAGTGCTTTGTAGAATCCATCCAGACCACCTGTGGCCCTCCTTGTCCTGAGCCAGACTCTGCATTCCCCACATCAGAGGAACCAGTCTACCAAAACTTTCACCAGTCCAATTGTAATGTTCAGATTCACGTTTCCAATATATACATTATTACACATATACAACCAAATATGTATTGTGTATATTAACAGGTAACGAAACAAATGAAGAGATTAGACTGGATGGAGACTATGATGTTTTGCCTGCTCGAAATGGTAGGTAAACTGCCAACAATAGTACTGTGGTTAGTGTTGTAACCTGTATTTCATCTACGTAATAATTTTGAATCATTTTAAAATAGTTTGTCAGAGGGCTGACCAATGCACATATACCGACAATGGGGAGTATGACTGCCCATTGTCTTACAGAAACCTCTCTGACCAAGGTAAGAATGAGTATGAATGAAACTATTCTCAATCAATCCATGTTTAGACATAATGAATACATCCACAGAAAACCCATATGATGTACCAAGTGCCCTTTTGAGGAAGTCAGCAGATGACTGCCTAGGTAAACACTTCCATGTTTTTACAAAAGAGCAATTGCGTGTAAAATCTGTCATTATCCATTTAATGCCATGTGAATTTGCAGTGACTTTGTTTGAGTAAAACATTAATAATTTAATTCATTCATTTAATATTATTTTGTTTTTGTGGTTTCAGATCCTGAGGATGGACCCTATTGGAAAATATAATTAGAAAGCATCAGATTTAGTTTCTTACATAGTATAATTCTGCACAAAATTTAAGATGTACACCAGTTCGCATATTTATTATAAGCACAATGCTTCAGGTGACAATATTTAAGGACATGATATTCAAGACCATAACCATGCAGCCGTTATAACCACACAAAAAACAGACACCACAGTTTGCATTGACAGGTCAAGTTTGTTCAGTTTTAAAACATTTACAACAACCCTTTTATTGCTGTTTCACTTTGGACTGTAATGACTTTTAAACAAAAATGTAAGGTTTTCTTTAAGTTAAACAATGTGATTACTAAATACAACTAATTTAAATATCTATATATATTGTATATATATTCACATCTTTGTATTAGCATTTTCTCGAAACTTGATTAAAGACAGTTGCACATTTGTTCAGTTTAAGAATTGAGAATGACATGTGTAAAAAAACAAAAAAGAACTTTTTATAACATTGTACAAGGAGGACAATCTATTTATTACAACACATTTCATAGTTATATTATACACATATATTCCAGTAAAGTAGTATAGTAGTAGTGTATTTTGTTTTTGTTTTTAGAGAGAGTCATATAAGATAACAAGCAAGGGGCCAAAGTGATCTGTGCACTCAAAATGATAAGCACTGTAAAACTGTGCGTACTATTACAAATATATACACATTGCACACTGAGTCTATTCACACAAACAGTAGTAGGTATTTGAGGAAACCCTGGGGGTGTGATGGTAACTGTAGGCTCTGCTGTCTGAAGCTCTGCTACTCAAGTTCAACTTTAATCTGAGCTTGGTTTAACAATTTGACCAGAAAGAACTTTTTCTTCTTGTATTTTCAAACTACGGTAATTTAAAACACTTTTTGCTGTGCATTGTGTCACCATGGTAACTGCTGAACATTCTGCCAGACATACATTTTGAACACCCCCAGTGTGATGTCACTGTAAATTGCGTTATTTACCCCTTGACAATGACTACTAACACTACTATTACTACCACCATATGAACTTACTATTCAAGAAATAAAGATTTCCAAAATATTTGGGGCTCATTATTAGTCGTCATTGTCGAGTTTGCTAAACTCCTTAAGTAGTCCCTAAAATCACATTTTCTTCTTTAAGAATATACACACCTGTGTATTGTTACACGTGTAGTGATATTAGCATTAAATATAGAGTAATCATTTAAGGTCAGTTGAGGAGCACGCTGGCAAAATGTTGTAGTGATTAGTGTGTCTAAATTGTAAATTTACATACAATTATTTATTTTTCTATAATCACAAAACCAAAAGTGTAAAGGAATAATTTGTAGAGAGAACAATAAAACATAAATATTGATGGTATGTTAACCACAACACTGTTTCCCTAATTAAAAGTTGCACTATGTAACTTTTCTGGTGGAGGGTCCATCACTGGTTTGTTGCCATGGAGATGTCATCGCCTTGTCTGGAATTTTCCACTGTATAACATTAATCTACCTCCACAAAGTTGAGCAGGTACAACTCAGATCTGTGGAGAGGCGACCCTGCTCACAGTAAGTCTGCATGTTTTCAGGACATTTTTGAGCAAATACAAACACAAATTGAATAAAGGCAAGATACTAGATATATTTAACCATACTGTGGAATGTTCCAGCAAAAAAAAAATCACCATGGAGACAAGAAGGTGCTGTATCCTCAAAAAAAAGTTACATGGCATACCTTTAACCTGCAAGAGAAATATCCTCAAAGTCAAACTATGGAAATTTCTTAGCAAAGTACAATATTTTGAAGACAAGCAGGAAGCGAACCCTTCAAATATCAAAATGTCAGAGTGCACCTTTAAGTCTGGCTGATTGTCAGAGCCTTGTGATGTTTATTAGGCCTGCTCTCGGATGACCTCCTCCAGGACACTGATGATGCTGCAGGCCTCGGTGCTGTCACTGTGCTCAGAACGGGCGTTTTGCAGCAACACGTCGCCGTTCCCACAGCTCTGTAAGAACTGACAGCAGCGGAACAGTGCGTAGTGGCTCATCTCCGCCTGACGGACAAACCTCTTCAAACTGTTCATGTCCTGGATGGCCTGAGTGTTACAGCATAGACATGTTAAACACATTATAGTGTAAAATAACAACACAATAAATGGCTTTCTTTTTTTCCTATAGACCCTATCTGGATGACTAAGGGATTAACACAAACATGTTTGCTTTAGTATTTATATAAACTGCATTTTCATATGTTTATAGTATGATTATCACAGCTATTAAAAGCAATATCACAGTTTCAAAGACGATTGTCCTAAAAACAAGACTGTGAGTATGTCTGTCCTGCTCAAAATGATTATATGGCCCACAATATAATACAATTTAAAATTTTCATTTTAACTACTGCAATCTTTAATCATAAATTTTAACCACAAAAAAAGAAAAAAAAATGCGTTCACATGACATGTCCTTCATTTTTAGAACTATAAACATTAGCTTTTTAACTTATATTTAATACAGCATAATAAATGGGGCATGCATATACCTTTAATTTAAAGTTTTCTAAAATTTGTCGAAGCAGGAAAGGGTTACAGCGCTCTGCCGCATTTAGAAAGGCCTGAATCCAGTCATCACAGAAGCGATTGGTGACTAAAAGAAGGAAAGCATTAGACTGGCACATGCACTTGTCTTTGTGCAAACGTAATGAAGTGTTGGTTACCTGAGTTGGTCAGGGTGGGAGGGCTGGTAGCACAGTCTATGATGAGATCTGTTTGTATATCCTCAGACATGGCTTTACATAAAGACGCTGCAGTAGTGTCTTGTTGGGACAAGCCCTGTAAACTGGCAGCTTTGATGAATCTAATATAAAGCACAGAATTATTAACAGTATAATGGCATGGCCAGGAGTAGCAGTGTGAAGCTTCCAGGGTTTTCTCACCTGAATACATCCGCCTTTGTCCGCTCATCTGAATTTATGACTTCTACAGGTGTATGACTCAAAGCCTATATGAACAACAATAGAGGAAACAATTGCTAATTATAGCATATAGCATATAATTATAAAATAAAAAATAAAGAACAGAACAAATTACTGCATGTAGTAAGAAGCTTATGTTAGTCTGGACCAACTGCACAACACGGTGAATGTGCATTACAGACTCTTCGTACCAGCGGCTCAGGTAGGGTCGCACCTCTGTCTCAAGATTATTAAGCTGTCAGAAAGAAGCAACAAGAAATGACTATGAACTAGAACAAAAGATTGCACCGTTTTTGATATGCTTACCTCTGGGGTTTGCAGACTGCTGTGCAAGCCCTGGACATATTTGTCCAGCTCTAATCTAAATGTAGACTTAGTTAAAGAATTTGGTAGGTCTTGTATGTAAACAATTGTTCTAATAGTCGGGGAGCCAAAGTGTCAAAAGCTCAATAAAATGGGTTGAACCTAACATCATCTGCCATACTTTTTATTTGTGTGTGTGTTTTTTTTTTTTGTTAATTTTGACCCTAAGGATCAATAATTGGAGGGTCTGCTTTGTGGGAAATATCGCAAAAGAAATTGTGGCCATTTTAAAATATGTACCCTTCATTTTTTTATAGAAATTTATGAAAAATGAAACATTTTCTGAAATCTTCAGTGGGTTGGGTAAACTGTGAATAAATGCATTCCAGATGCAATGAACACTTGTGGTAACAACATTCAGTGAAAAAACAATTCTTAAAAACACATTTCTACATGATTTTGGCTCAATTTAATGCAAAAAATTAAGGTATTTTCCTCACTTTTTTCCAATATCTTCATCTTTACCTCAATGGCAATCAACTATTCCCCCAAGTTATGACATCATCCAATATGCCATTCTTTTCACTAAACTGTACACATTCCACAGAAAAAAATAATAAAAATCCAACCAAAAACAATGGATCTGTGATGATTTCACTACGAGCTGCGATCAACAAGCTCGAAACCACAATAGAATTTTAGGCGACCCTCAAAATTCCGAAAGGCACACTGAATATTCAGCACGGGTTAATGTCCACATTATTAAACATCACGGACAAGGCACCTTTTTAATTTCAAGATAACTCTGTTCTCTCAATTGAAATGTGCCACACAAGAAATATACTACAACAAAATGACTTTAGTATATAAGGCAAGGCAAGTGTATTAGGATCAAAATAAAAAAAAAAACACACAAATAAAAAGTATGGCAGACGATGTCGGGTTCAACCCATTTTTGAGACCTTGGCTCCCCGACTATAAGTTAGCAAGATGCAATCTTGGTTGACACACAGTGCAGTTCTAGCATATACCCCAAAATAATGCCTGTGGTGGTATGGATATAGGTTAAGCCCCTTCTCAGAGCCGCCCATAAAGCAGATGACGTATCCATTGCCATCAGAATCGGGCTGTTCAGGAGATCTTTCCTGCTCCAGGAGACAACAATAGCAGCCCACTGCCTGCTCAGGAATACTGGGGATGAATAAATAGCTCATTAATTAACAATAATTCACAGATAAACAATATTAGAATGATACAATATTGCACCTTATGCACCTGAGCTCTACTGTGGCAATGTTTCCCATCCCTCCAAGTAGAGCTCCTTTGCTTAGCCTCCTAGAAATGTAGGTTCTCAGCTCTGGTTCCGCCTCTACTGGCAGGCTACTGTCTATGAGCGTCAAACTGTTGAGAGAGAGGAAACTGACAACTAAATACCATATCACATTATGCACAGTTCTGTATTATTTAAAGTCAGTCATGACAATGGAGAGAAATTATGGCTAATGACTGAAAGCCACATCCATCACAACACACACTCAAGTAGAGGACCACCAACCAAGTACTGCAAGTCAAAACAGTCATGGACAGACAGATGTATACAGCACAGTAAGTAAGATTTGAAAAAAGCATTTACATTTATTTCAGCCACACAGCAATGATAATAAAAAAAACATAGATAAAAAGAGTAATTCCATGATGACTTGTTGATTTCCAACTGCAGCTCATGGATGAAGTGAAAGTCAAAGAGAAACAACCACAAGAGCTGGGGGAGACGCCTTGTTACCTAAAGTCCTCCTGACTTGTTGTAGAATCTGCTCTTCGCTGGTTCCATGCCACATTTTCCCCAGTAGTCTCAGATCTAAGACAATTCACAATTCACTTATTCCCTGTTTTTGAAGATGTTAAAAAATTCTCAGCAAGTTCAGCATCAGCCAAAATTACAACCTGCTATTAAAATCTTAAATTATATGGTGGAATAAGTTTTTTTTTTTTTTTTTTACTTTAGTAAAGTACTGAAATACCTTTAAATGTTAGAATTAGAATTAGAAAAAATAGAAAATAGAAAAATAGAAAATAGAATAAATAGAAAAAATACATTAAGAACAATAATGATCATAAAAGCTTTATAGCAAGTTTATGCTAGAGATGTTTTATATCATACATTTTGTTTGCTCAAACCTACGAAATGGCACATGCAAATAATCTTGTTGCAGCAAATATCAAATCAAAAAGCTTCCATACAAAAATGTATGGCTTACTTGGCCTGGAATTTTCCATAGTAAGGCATTAAAGTTCCCATGTGAAACAAGCACATGATGCAACCTGGCCACGCACAGATAACATCGTTGGAGAGGTAGTAACCCAAGTAATGATTTGATTTAATTTATTCATTATTCATATATCGAGTTCTAGAGACTTATAATTGTATAAATGGAAGCTTGCTAAAATGTAATCTGGTGTAATCTTCCAGCAAAGCAATAACATCTCCAAGTAGACCATTTATATCTGATGTAGACAAGCAGGTGACGAGCCTTCCATAAAAAGTTTAATTTAGTTAGTGTACCTGTAGGTTAGCCAACAGCACAAATAAGCCTGCCTAAAAGTGAAGTTGTAATTGTACAATCATCTCGCTATCGCAGCTGCCTCTCTATAACACTACATTTATAAAGTGTTCAGATTACCTTGTGCCTTGATAGAGGTAGATGGTATAATAGCAGTTCAGCTGGATTTTTTGACCGTATGCTGGAATGTCTTCATTATCAAAATCGTCTCTCTCCTCCACATCGATTGAATCCTGGACGAAGGACGACGTTTGTGAAGTAAACATGATTCTGCCCAGACTAGGGTCACAGCAAACACACAATAATCTGTTTCTCTGGCGTTTATCTTTATGTTGAACGTATCAAAACAGAAGCTCCAGCAAGGTATTTACACCTCCACCACGCATGCGCAGCTACCTCGGCGTTCACTCTTAAATGTACCGGCTAATACTGTAAACGTACATTGGTTCCGCTCAATAATTTAATTGAATCTCATTGAATGAATCATGATACACGAGGGGAATTAATGTTCAAACAAAAGCACTACACAAGTATTTCAGAACTTCACACTTATAAACTGAAATTAACAAAAATACAATTTGTTCTAAAAAATGGACAGCAGGGGTCACCACAGTCCACCAACTTAGGTTTTAATTTTAACTGTTTTATAAAGAGTAAAATGTTTGTGTAGGCAAAAACATTTAGTTACCATATGATGAAGTTAACATTCTTCACATCTTCAGTAAACCACAGATATGGACTTACATCTGGGTTTTGTTGAAGAAAAAAAAATTGAACACATTTAAAAAAAGGTTATCAGAGCATGTTTATTATCTCTTTGGTTCCATTGAAATGGGAGGAAGCGTCTGTGTCATTCAAGGAGGTAGGCAAATCAACATCTGGCAGTAGAGTTGTACTGACATTACTTGGACTAGCTGTAGTTTCATTTCCCAGGACTTCCTTTACTTTGAATTGAAACTGTGGGTCCAACTTTTCACTGAGCACATCTAAGCCATGTTCTACATCTTCTTCCTCTGAAGTTTCATAGTCCTCAGTATCATCTGTAAAAAAATAAAAAATAAAAAAATCATCAGAAGTTCCCTAAAACCACAGAACAATCTCTTCTGGTTTACCCTCGCCACTGTTTGTGAAATCTGGAGAGTCTTCCTCAGTCTCAGGGACATTCTCTACCTCCTCTTCTGAGCTGGATGAAACTTCAGGAACAAAATCAAACACCTTTTCCACTGAGGACAATTCAAACATGGAGTCCAATTAAGACTTGAACAATCAGCCTACCAAATCGTCACCTTCCTAAAATAATCGCCCAAGTCACTTTTTGCCTAAGTTTTCCTTAGGCAAAAAAATGCCATAATTTCAAATTTGGGGGGAGTTTTTTGTGTTTCCTGAAAAAATTACTTATGCGATTATTTTAGGAAGGTGTCGAAATTTAACCATTATTACTACTATTATTCTTACTATTCAAATCACCTGTATTCTGAAGCACTCCACTTCGCCATGTGCTACCATACAAAGGTAGATTCAATTTTGTCTCCCCTTTCCTCTCAACTGGGAGAACTAGAAGTGGACCAACTGAGGTCGCTTTGTCCATTTCTGAAAAACCAAAGTGAATCTGAGAATATACACACACACACACACACTGATGTTATCCAGTGGTGAGAACTTAAACCACAAAATGCCACCAAAAAGACTTACCCTGGTCAGTCTTTAATCCACTTCTCCAGAACGTTTCAGCTTTTGCCAGCCTTCCAAACCCTCGAGGACTGAATGAACCACCCAGTTTGTCTTGGATGAGGCTCTCTTCATTTTGAGTTTGACAATAACCACACAAGTAGTCATTGCCATCAGCTGAACGCCACCTTTTGCAAATGAAGCACAGACATACAAATCTTCATAGATACACCCTTCCCACCCAAGATTCCACAAAAGCAGACACATGTGGAATTTTAATTTTAGCATTTTTATGTTGTGTTTTAAGTAGAATCGGCACATTGATTTATTAATTAAGGCATTGCTTGAGAAGGCTGTCTGCTGTACATTTCAGACATAGTTTACAGAATGTCACGGGAACAAGACAGAATTGATAAGACTTACCTTCCATTAATAAAAGTACATGCTTTATTGGGTGAATCTGCATCATTTACTGGAACAGCGATCATCTGACAGGTGATGTAAACCTGCCAAAGCGACAATTCCAAATTATTTGAAATACTTTAAAATTATACATCAATCTTTACACAACTCACTTCTCTTCTGTTCTCATTATGAAACCTAAAAGAATCTATAACCAAGTGGAGTTTGTCATCTTGGACTCTTGGCGAAAACTGAGACCTTGACTTAGAAACTTGGGAGTCAAGCAGGCACCTGTAGGATGAGTGCCACATTGAGTTTTCTGCCTGTTCGTTAGAGCCAAAGTTGTTTTGTTTGCTTACCCATCTTCAATGAACACATATCTGGGTGAGGAGTGCTCGTCTGGGGTTAGGGTGGCCACACAAGAACTCAGAAATACCCTGAGGCCCATGTGGTGCCCAGGTCTGACAGAAGCCTCAATGTGAATGGGCTCGCCAAGGTAAAACACATTTGAAGTCCTTTTGTAGAGCCAGTCAGCTGCACAGGATCAGAGCCATAAGCATCAGAGACTAGTTCTAAGAAACACATTTACATTTACGCTTACGAGTCATAACTTTCAAAGCAAAGTTCAACTTTTCCATAGCCGCCATTGTGGACACAGAAGGAATCCAGACAGGAATAAGTGCAGAGCTGGTCAGACTGTATTTTCTGGAGACAAAAAGTAAGTAAGAAATATGTGTGAGCTACTATGGCCGAGTAATACTATTTTAAAGAAAGAAAGTCCAAGTACAACAAAATTGGAGTTGGAATTTTCGAGTGTTAGATTTAAAAAAACCTTTCATAGTGGCACTCTACAGGAATGACTGCCTCCTCCATCCGGATCACACCCCCTGCAGAGGGCGCAGGGGAGTAGATGAGGAGGTTTGTGTAGACCAGGGACTCTTCAGTCATCTGCATACAGTAAGATTACAAACAAAGTAAGATTTGGGTAACAAACACAAGTTTTTCATATTAGTTAACTAAACTGCTGTCTTTATGTTCTTATGTCGAAGCTGCCAAATAAAAATGTACCTCACCTAAGCCCCAAAATAGCTAAGATAGTTTCAAGTCATGAACCACGCAAATAACATTTTGGGATTTTTTTACCCAGTGTTTGGTACCACAGTCCAACAGCCCAGCCCTGATGGTATATTCATCATTAGAAGACGACACTGCTTTGCAGCGCTCATTATTGTCCACTCCCAGTCGCAGGTCACTGCCCTTTACCGAGGCGCCTACTCCGAACAGATCAGCCTGGATCACAATTTCCAAAGAGGCCGGATGGCAGCTCACGGTCACCGAGTTGACCCGCTCCCGCTCCCGCTCTCCATCAGGCCCTTCCCCGTGTCCTCCTGTGAGCCCAGGCCTCTCAACTAATGCGTTCTGTTTGAAAGGTTTGGACGGTGAAATAAAAGACGGGACGGCATAAAGCTCAGTCAGCAAAACGCCAAATAGCGTCAAAAAATACAAGGGCCCCATAGATGACATTAAAATAGTAAAGTTTGTATAGAAAACAAACAGAACTGCGCGTGGCCGGCGACGCAGCGTCAAGTGGCGCACGTGCACACCTGCGCCTACTTAACACTGATTATGTCAGAACTACAGACGTGTACTCTGTACTACAGACCTTGTACTCAGAACTACAAACGTGTACTCAGCACTACAGACGTGTACTCAGAACTACAAACGTGTACTCAGCACTACAGACGTGTACTCAGAACTACAGACGTGGACTCAGAACTACAGACGTGTACTCAGAACTACAAACGTGTACTCAGCACTACAGACGTGTACTCAGAACCACAGACGTGTACTCAGAACTACAGACGTGTACTCAGAACTACAAACGTGTACTCAGAACTACAGACGTGTACTCAGAACTACAAACGTGTACTCAGAACTACAGACGTGTACTCAGAACTACAAACGTGTACTCAGAACTACAGACGTGTACTCAGTACTACATACGTGTACTCAGAACCACAGACGTGTACTCAGAACCACAGACGTGTGCTCAGAACCACAGACGTGTGCTCAGAACCACAGACGTGTACTCAGAACTACAGACCCTGTACACAGAACCACAGACGTGTACTCAGAACTACAGACCCTGCACACAGAACTACAGACGTGTGCTCAGAACCACAGACTCTGTACTCAGAAGCACAGACCTTATACGCGGAGCATCATTTTAATCAAATTCTCACATTCTTCTCAGGGCTTTGTATATTATGTTATTTCTCCATAAATGCATCAGTCACGTTGTACATGTATATTCTGATTTTATACATAAGCAGTAGGCTGAGGATACAGTCCATGCACAGGAAGAAGTGGGTGGGTAACTTGATTGTAACGTCGGTTACAGCTTCTCTTACTGCTGTGAGATAAAATAAACTGAATAAGAATAAGAACGAAAAGGAAGAGAATGACTAGGAGGGTGAGAGGTGGGGGTGGCCTGTGGCTAAACTAGGCCCATAGCGTAATGCGTTTTTGTGTAGACAGATAAATGAAGATGGTGCTGTTTGGGATTCTTTTCTTCACTCAAATCTCCAAAAGTAAGAAACGGGGGCATAAATTATATAAGCAAAAAAATAAATTTTAAAATATACACTGCAATTATTTAAAATACTTTAAAATGTTTATTATTAATTGTTATAAAGTAGGACCTACATTGTCAGCTCCTTAACCTTAGGCTTCATACTACTGTAGTTACATTTAATGCATATGTAGACCAGGGAATATTGCCTAAGATTTGTTAAATCTTGTTGAAAATTGGCTAAATTGATTTTTCAATCTAAACAGTTGAAATCTAAACAGTCGAAATTTGCTGGTTCTTTAACTTTAAGTTCCAGTGTATAAAAATCAAATGCAGTATTGTCTTTCAGTTTGTGCAAATGTGGTGTTCTGGCGTGTGAATGAGAGGCATTCTGTGGAACTGTCCTGTCCCATCACGGAGCTGAGCACCCACCTACATTTGTACCACCGCAACACCCAGAGTCAGAGCACCCTGCTCTCCCTAAGCCGGGGTGATCTACCCAGGGTGAGCCCCAGATACAGAGGGCGTGTGGATCTGTGTGGGGATCTCCATTCTGCACATGTTAATGTCACTTTACTGGACCTGGAGTCTGAAGACACTGGGCTGTACCTGTGGGAGATCACAGAGAACAACTCATCGAAGCATTTCATCGATGACCAAAAGATCTTCTTACTGGTTGAATCAACAGGTATGTGATTAATGTATTCCTGATTTCTGCATGAAAATGTCTGCTAAAATTATTGCTTAAATTTGTGAGAAATTATACAATGTTTTTGGGTTTAATAATTTTTATATAATTGCTCTACAGAAAAGTTGTGCCCGTGCTCATCTGTTTATCCACCTGTATTGTTCACCATATCTGCAGCAACTGTGCTTATTCTGCTCCTCCTTTATGGACTATGCATTGCACATTTTGTGAGTATTCCACTGTACTGCTGTGCGCCACTTTTCAGAACAACTTGATAGACCATAATACATTCCATAAAATTTAACATTTAAAACATTTTCTTTAGTGTAGATGGTGTTATGCTTGTTATAAACCAGTATTGTGTGTAAAGTGTCTTCCCCAGGGGCACAATTCCAGTAGGCAAACTCTCAACCTGCTACCTAACTATTTTTCATTATTTGGCAATACTAGACAATTACAAAAACATACTGTGGGTGATTCACTTACACTTTGAGCCTTTCTACTCACTTTGTTTCAAATCCCCAAACACAAATATATTCTTACACGTGCCCTATGTAAGTATTGTTATGATTAACAAAAATATGTGTTACCTGAATTTGTAATATGTGAATTTATGTGTTACACTATTTAGGTCAAACTCAATCGGCACCATGCACTTCGACCTCCTTCTTCTGTCTATGTGGAAATGAGCAGGAAGTCGGAGACTGTGTCCCAAAATATCACTGATCATATTTCACACCTGGAGGAAGTGCAGTTTCCTGTGTACGCCAACCCAAACTACAGACAGCCGCAAGACAATTACTACGCCTGCCCGAGACAATTGAAAATGGGAGATTAAAAGCAACGAACAACAAAATGAAAATAAAATACAACAGTGTAACAGCCAAGAAAAATGCTATTTTATTAATATTTGAAAGAAGCTCCATAGTTGATGAAAACATTTGTTTCGGTGCATGTTGTAACAATCACATTCTATGAGGAAAAAGATATACAGAGAAAAATAAAACATTACAAGCCACTGACTTTTCATTAAATCTCAGTACAGACATTTTACTTATTATTTCAAAAACAAAAAGGCAAAAAGCAGCCCTAGTCCCATATAGCCCACCCTCTAATATCCCCACATAAACAACTGAGAAAATTACCCTTGAGGGCGACAGGCTAGAATCCCACAGTGCTAGAGTGAGATGCTCATTGGTTTTAGGAATACACAGCATGGTGATGTAGAGCTAGGTCAATCCGGATCAGAGGAGGAGCCAGGAGGCAGAGATCCCTCCAACCCTCACCCTCTCATTAAAAAAAACAAACAAACCCTCACCCCTGCAATAGTGGACCATCTGAACGTAGCCCAAACAGGAGTTCCCCTGACCTGTCCCCTACACTTGTGCATAGTTTCATGATCCTTTACAACCAGCTCAGTGCGAACAATGTTCCACAGAAAGTCTGTTGTCATTTTTAAGTTGTTTTCGTAATACACGCTGTGGGAGAGAAAGAGGAAAGAGTAATGCACAATATTCCTGATTCAGTCAGGACAGGACCTCAGGAAAACACACAAAAAAGATTCAAACAGCATTTTGCATGTTACTCATGTCTTTTTCTCACAATCAAAATTATTAACTTTTTAACCTAAAGCAATTTTTATATATAGATTTATATATAAAGCACATTTTATCAGAGTCCAGTATTTGGTTATTATGTAACTGCTACGGATTTAGAAACAAAAGGTTTGCTTTTCTTCAGAAATCCATAACTTTCAGTGCTTAAATTTAAAATCACCTTTTTAAACTAATCATAAAAAAAATGTACATTAAAATGGCGTGGAGTTGATACTCTGGAACCCTGGCCTTCCTGAGACAAGATCCACTTTTTGTGTGTGCAAGGTAGTGAGCAATATATATTTTTTTCAGTTTTCATATATAATGGAAAATATATAATAAACAAAAAACATACAGGCTTTAGAAATTAACATTAACACAGAACAAAGTTGTAACAGAACACACTGTTCAATCCCAGAGCTTGAAAAAACAACCATCTTCATTTTGTGAAGTTTGTTGCACTTTTAAATGGAAGCATTTGTCCTTTTTACAATCCCATCGTTAGACTTTGTTTTGTGTTTCATCTCTGGAAAAATATATTTACGTAAACCGTCAGTGGCCTTTCAGGAAAACAAAGAACATGAGTCATTTGAACAAAAGTGACAGAACAAAAGCTAACAACCAAAAAGGTAGGCACCTATGAAAGAGCCATCACAGCCCAGGCTCAGTCTCTTGTCCACCTCCACTCTCCACTGCTAAGATTTGGGAGAGATGAAGTCCTTCTATCCTTACTATGGCCACTGGTCTGCAAAACACTTTTTTTGCTGCATTTTTTACATAGTATTTGATTTTTTTGTTTGTTTTGTTTTTAGTCTGAAAATGGTGCAATACTCAAATATGATCCACACTTTCTTGGATTATTCCACAATGAAAGCCACTAAGGTAGATAAATGTAACATTTGTAAAACACACTTATTTTAGTCCTTGAGTAAACTTTTACACATGAACTGTCCTGACCTCCCCATAGTACTTGTATCATGTTGTTCATTTAGCTGAATCAGGGGCAAGGCTGACACTCAGTGCAACGCTAGAGGCTAGTAACAATTAACATCAGAATATACATTTGACAAGCAATAAGTAAAACAAATCAACAAAAGTATACTGTATTAACTAAACACATTGCGGAGGTCCCACCGCAGTTACCCACACACAGACATTCATACGACACATACAGTACACGCAGTCTTGTGCAAACACTCAAGATGAAAAATCGACTCTTTGTTTTCTGTAACACTCGCATTTCAAATTGGATTCACTCAGATACTATTAAAAATCTCTTAAGTTTATGAATGAGACAAAAAACGACTACAAAAAGTGTTCACATTACATTATTGGCGCTTCTTTTGATTCAAGTATTTCGTTCATTATTTTGTATTACTCTGATATGTTGATATGAACTTTGTAGGGAATATAATGTCATGGAGCGGGCATTGTCTAAGTGAAAACAGAGCCACACACAGTGTACTGTGGTGGTGCACTGTGCATGAGCTTATATGTGCATATTCAGCCTAGGCCTTTTGAAATTTGCAAATTAATATAATTCTGGCCCGATCCTTGTCTGATCAGTGATTGATACGCATCTGTTACTTATATTCTAGATGCTTTTTGAAACCAAGAGACTAATGAAATAACATTTATTTTCCAACACTCAAGTCCAAAGTCACTTCACACTCGGTTTCTTAATTCAAGTCCAGTGTGGAATAAATGCAGATTTCATGAATAGACACACACAACAGGCAATAGTGATTGTTTAGTTGAGTCTGGCACGACTCTGGAAGAGGGACAGGCCCCAAAAATTTAAGACTTGGTACCAAACTTAATGAACTTAATGTGTTCTTGTTTCTGCTGGCAGCTTAGGTCTGAGCCCAAAGCCAGCTGTTTTGAAATGATTATGTGATGACCTTCATATTGTAGGCCCATACACCCTGATAACGGCATTCCCTCCAATGGGGGAGAGCTCACAGGGAAACACCTTAGCTTTGGAGGGCACAGCGGAAACAACCTTTTTTCAATTTTTGCAAAAACTTTGATGATGAAAAAAGATAATGTTTTTGGTTTTTAGAAAGATGTACCCGATGTGATCAATAAACAGTGCACAGACACATACAGGGACCAGCTGGCCCCAACTTCTGCAGCGTGTATGTCCACTAAAGTGTCAATCCCCTGACAGTGAGAAACCAGCACCATAGGCTCTTCTCTTTTCCTTGCGCGTTTCTGCCAGAGCTTTGTGCATACCCCGCATACAAAAACACACTAATTTCTTCACTAGGATACTGCCTGGTGGAAGTACAGAGAGGAAAAGCCAGTTGGCACAAGACTCCAAGAGTGACTGTTTTCCAACAACGCCCCCAGCAGGTCATTAGTGTTTAGTCGCTGTGTCCCCCACATTTGATTCGGAGGCCTAAGGGAAGCTGCCTGGTAGTAAAGGTTAAAGAAGTGGACATTGGCAGATGTGGAGCATGGCTGTGAAATTTGAATGGCTGTGATTGAATCCCTCCTTGATTTTGCATAGATCTGGAAGGCTACTCTCAATCGAGGTGGTTGAAACTAAGCACTCCCAGAGTTAAAACATAAAGCACCACTGTGGCTGTGCCCCATCCACTATAAAGAAGGTGCATTCACTCTGTGGAGTGGAGACCTTGTCCTGCATGGCACAACGCTTAAGAACCAAAAGCCTGTTTCTATTGATATCATCAGTGTCCGTATGGGCTGACCAGAAGTCGTACCTCTAAACCACACACTGGTTCTGCCGACAAAGCAGACAGGGGGCCTGGGAAATCAAACTGAAACAGCATTTAACTTTAAAACTATACCATCAAACTGATGCAACTGCATCAGCCAACTTTACAACAAAAATGTACACAGACAAATGAAATAAGTACAACACATCAAGTGCCTCAGCATCAGGCTAAAGTGATCAATGCAGAAGTGAGAGAGAATGGAAGAGGAGGGTGGCGCAGTAGTAGTAGTGAGCTGCTCTTGGCCTGGAGGTCCAGGGGAAGATGGGGAGAAGCCAGTCTGACAGGGGCCTGCAGGGAGAAGGATGAGGGCCGCAGCGGAGCAGTGCACTCTGCAGCAGACAGGCACTCAGTGACCATGATATACCACAAGTTGGCAGGGCCTCTTCACAGAGAGAAATCAAAAAGTAAAGTAAGAGAAAGTAAAGTAAGCCCCCCTGCAGGATTAAGTGGAAAGTTTCCAGACACCAAGGCTAGAGATTTGATTCGAGAAAATGTGATGTAACAGTGATATTTACTTGACAAAGAGCATGGCACTCCTTATCAGGTGAGTCAGTTCATTCTTTGCATTTCCCTTCACTTTGCTACCATGTTAAGCATCCTTCAGGTTCTCACAGATATGTGAGATGAAGAATTAAAAAATCCTTACATCCAAGTTGAGTAAAAAAGTATAGAAGCCACTGTAAATTGCTTTTTTGTTGCCACGGTCACTTCTCCTTTCTTCAACATGTTGGTATTGAAGGTGTATTAGCAGTGATGATCTTGCTAAGTGCTATGATTGACCACATATTCACAAAGCAGTATCTTTGTTTTACAAATAGCTATTGATGAAAATTTGGATAAAAGGAAAAAAAAAAGGTATTCTGGTCTTCCAGGTTAATTTGGTTTGATGCCATTTCCCCCACACGCAAACACATGTACACACATGTCCAATCTTCTCCCCCAAACTAGTTTCTGGCATATGTGACTGCAGAGGGGGCTGGTCCAACAAGTGCTTTGAGTTACCTTTGTGTTTTAGGGAGAATATGTTTTAAGACCAGCCCCTCGCTGAAGCCCCCTCACTCACAAGGGGAGAGGAAAGGTGTTAGTGGCAGTTTTAAGGTGGGGCAGAAATAGTTTGCAGTTCAATCATTCCTTGTAGTATTCCTCTTCTGTGAGAGGTGATGATGATGGGTTGCTTGGACGGTAAAGTCTGTGGCTTATATTGCACATCACATGAAATGGTGTTTTTGTTGGTGGAGTGAGGAACTACACACCGACTTGAGGTTATCCACAACATCAGTGAGAGGGTCAAAGACTGAGACCAAACTGCAGGAGTCCTGCAGTGGATTGAGGTGCATTAAGTGTTTGTCTTTGCAGTTCACTTGTAATAGCAGTGGTTCATTCTATTGTCCATCGTATCCACATCTGGATATGTAATGATGCCACCAAGTAAGATTGAGACACATGTGAATAATATAATATTCTTAGCTTTGTTTGCAATGAAAAAACACACTAGAAAAAATAAATGGCTTAAACAAAGCGAACAAAGTTGCATCATTCCCTTTGAGCATTGTGTAATGGAGTTTGAGCTGTGGTTATTTGGAGTAGTCTTCAGCAGCATTGACTCTCACTCAGGTTTCACTGGCTCAGAAATAAGGGTGTGCACAGGTCTGTATGTTTCTTCACCAAGTACAGAGTGAACAAGAACAGAGCAGGAAAAGGTTAAGGCTAATATTAGTGCTGAGAAATACAGATGTGGAGTCCAAACGGCTCTGATTGAAGGGAATGATGCTTCATATCAATCTCTGAGGTGCAAGTTTCCACATCTCTTATATTACGTTGCAAAATTCACTTTCTTTGTATCTCCAAAAAATACAACCTCAACACTGAATAAAATATCAATGAGAAAAAAATTAAATTGAGATGTTAAAACCAGGGGGTAAAAAGCAGAGGACGGTGAGCAGCGGTGATCCCTCTTCCTTGCCCCTCTGTAACCGTATACCACACTGATTATCTCCACACTGATTTGCAAACTCATGTTTTCTTGTGAGGGCTACATAGATTCCCCACTAAGCAGGTCTCCAGGAAGCAGTGTATTGATTGGGGTGGGGCTCCCCATCACACGGGCCTCCTCTCCACTAGGAGGACCCCACAGGCTGGAATACTGCTGCACACCGCCCCAGAGCAGCTCTCCTGTTTTAGGTCCTCCTGTGGCCAGAGCACCTCCACTCCCTGTGCCTCCACTGTTGTTATTCCAGTGGGGAGAGTGACCAATGGGATGAGTGACTCCCGAGCCAGTCCCGCCCATCCGCGTTTGATTAGTGCCAGGAGTGGCTTGCCAACTGGTCGTTCCACCAAGTGACTGGCTCTGTGCAAAGAATCGATTCACTTCTTCCTCTCCAGCAAACTCTGCCAAGATGGTGGTATTACCAAGCACACACCTGCCAAAAGGACAAATAAAATGGCGTGAGTAAGTGTTTTTATTTCATCAAGATACAAGTGGCCATTTAATAATCAAGAACATACATGTGAAGAGACTTCTGAGCTTTGGCAGCTTCATCCTTGGAGTTGTAACGCACAACGGCGTTGCCTTGTGTCAGGTTGAGGTGGAATGTGATAAGAGGTCCATGCTGCATGCACAGTGTCCGCAGGGTTGAGCCATCAATCTATGACACAGGGAGCAATGCGTTATTAGACAGTTTATAACTTCTTGACTTACATTTTACCCAGATGTATGAAGACACAGTAGAATAGTACCTGTGGAGTAAGGTTCCTAAGAACCAACCAGCTGCTGGTCCTGGGGGAGCTGTCAGTGCTCCATGTGGTGCCTGCTGTAAATGAAAAGCAAAAGGCTGTTATAGTATCACTGTTATAGTATCTTCAGTGCTTTGTCATTGTTCTTTGACTGCCATTTCTATTTTTTTTACTATGATCTACCTGTGGTGTAGGAGCTGCTCCAGCCTTGACCCAGCCCCAGTGTAGTGCCAGCCCACGTAGCAGAGGGCTTGTTGTTGGTGAGACCGGGAGGGGGGCGACTCGGTGCTGCACTGCTGCTTCTGGGTCCCTGTGGGACCTTCCACAGCTCATGGGACAGAGATGCCTGGCTGTGAGGTATGGGGCCAGGTGACCAGGTTGATTTAATTTCTGACAATTTACCTGCACAAACAAGGTTATTTATAGAAGACTGTAACTAGAGGTAGAGAGTTCTTATACTCACTTTCACATTCAGAGAAACCTTAAAACATGAAATACATATGCATGTAGGGGCCGGGCAATATGCAATCATGTTGAAAAATTGTATAACAAATATATTTGTTGCCCCTACATGTATGTTATCCTGTTTCTTATACACGATGGGAGGACAACAGAACAAAGAGAAATAAATGCATTAGCAATTGAAAACAAGATCTTTGAAGTACCACAGCAATTTAATTAAATGTGGTATAACACAAGGACAAGAGAAAAAGGTTTTAGAAATAAAATAATGGTTTTGATGAAACTTGTGTTCTGGTTGTATGCAAACTGTGTACCTGCATCGTCCGCCTCCGGGGGCGATAGACTGAACGAGCTAGTGCAAGCATTGACTGGCCAATCAGTGGAAGAAGGTAGAGCCTGAGATGAATTGGGAGAGGAGCCTAAGCAGATACCAGCAACACAAAAATAGACAGACAAAAATAAGGAATGGTAGCAGAGAGAAATGAAATAAAAGAAAATTCTCATGGCCAATGACAAACTTAACCCAAGTAGAAAAAGACAAAGTAGTATAGTTAAAATAGAAATGTAAATGGGTATGAAATATTAAAGCTGTTCAAGAAAAAGAAAATCCAACCAAATACCAGCTGCAGAATCGAGAAAGTTGTGCAAAAAAAGCCAAGCTCACTGTGCAAGTTCTGACTGTGAGAGAGCTCCCCTTTTAACCACGACCTGAGCTCACCTCCACTCCGGTCCCGCAGCAGGTAGCGGTTAACATCCTGGATGTTTGTGTTGATGGTGGGCCCACTGGGGACACTGCCAGGAGTCACATTTGGGTCTGTCTCAGGGTCAATGTTTTGGAGACCTTTCCAGGGTACCCCGGGGCAGAACTCTGGACACATTATATTAGTTTATTTTTTTATACTTGTTTTTATACACTTAAAAATAAAGTATTCATGAAATTTTGACTGACCTGGTGGCCAGTTAATATTTGTCCCATTGGCCATTTTATCACTGCTACCTTTAGGTGGCCCCCAGTTGTCAGGAGGAACCAAAGGGCTCGTGGGAGAGTCTGAGTTTGACATGAGATTGTAGGGGCTGAAGGAATCCTCCAGCTGTGGAGACTTTCCAGGGGGGCCCAGATTGGCACCTAATGAGAAAAGGAATTATTATAAATTAAGAATAAGGGCTTTAAAATTACGATAATTACTATGTTATAAAACACTTGCGTTGAAAAGGGACATGAATAAACATTTTAGTTGCTCACCATGTTTTCCCAGGCTGGGCTCTAAAGGAGAGGATGTTTCAGAGATACTTTCAATAGAGTTGGCGTGTGTCCACTGTGAAAGGCGTGATTGAGGTTGGGGAGATTCCTTCAAAGACAGGCCTCCCACTTCTAAGCAGTTTACATTCATGTTTGAATTCAGTCCAGCTGAATAAAAACAACAACAGCAAAATAACTAGAAATGTATAGAAATGCACAGAAATGTAAATTGTGGTTTATCCTTCTTACAAAGAGAGTAGGGACTGTAGGTATTAGCCGATGACTGTGGGTCTTTGGTCTGCAGGTCAGAGAGCCCTGGAGCCTGGGGGTGACCTGGGAATGAGTCCAGGCCGGATTTGTTCCCTCCAGGATG